>OZJO01007070.1:0-12137 GCA_900406225.1 Acrobeloides nanus
TTAAATGAAGAAGAGTTTTGGTTTAGGTTTGATCAGAGACTAGAGACACCGGTGTGAACGACGAGCTCACACCGGTGTGTGAGGATTCAAATTCAAAAAAATGGCTCTAATCAAAAACTTTGTTCCGACCATTTTCTTTGATTTGCTTAATAATTATCTACAACACCCCACTTTATTTTATGCTTGATCCCGAATCATATTTCATGGCCTTAAGGTCCCAACAACTTAGGTTTTTAGCTAAAACCCGGATCAAAACTAAAACCCTGGGTGGGTCAAAAATTCAAAAAAATGGCTGTCGCCAAAAACTTTGTTCTACCGTTTTCGCCGATTTGTCCTAATAATTATCTACAACACCCCTATTTTATTTTTGCTTGGTCTCGGATCATATTTTGTTGGCTTAAGGTCTCAAAAACTTAGGTTTTTAGCTAAAACCCCGGTCAAAGCTAAAATCCTGGATGTGGTAAAAAATTCAAAGAAATGGCTCTAACCAAAAACTTTGTTTCGATCGTTTTCTCCGATATGCCCTAATAATTATCTACAACACCCCTACATTATTTTATGCTTGGTTCCAGATCATATTTCATTGGCTTAAGGTGTCAAAAACTTAGATTTTTAGCTAAAACCCGGATCAAAGCTAGAATCCTGGGTGGGTCAAGCATAAAATAAAGTAGGGGTGTTGTAGATAATTATTAGGACAAATCGGAGAAAACAGTCGGAACAATTTTTTGGCTAGAGCCATTACTCTGAATTTTGGACCCACCCAGGGTTCTAGTTTTGACCCGGGTTTTAGCTAAAAACCTAAGTTTTTGACAACTTTTTCTACGAAATGACCCCATACACCTAATATAAAAGTTGTGGCCCGCGTCACCAGCTTTCCAACGACACCAAGATCATCGAAATTGGATTTAACTTTCAAGAGATATGCTCAAAATACTAAAGTGTAAATAACACATATAACATTCCTGTAGCGCCCAACATTCATACGGGCCGATACTGCACCATAGTACTTTTTTCAAAAAAATTTTTTTGCATATGAATCAGCATAAAAAGCTGGGTCGATCCTACCATTTACTACAGTTGGCCATTCCCGTGTTAACCATATTTTGATGAAATAGAATAATTTTCTCAATAAACTTTCAAAAAGCCCCTAAAAATGGCATCGAAAATGTTGTGAATTTTGTCGCCTTTTCGATGCCATTTTTAGGAGCTTTTTTGAAAGTTTATTGAGCAAATCGTTCTATTTCATCAAAATATAGTTAATGACAAATTTTTTAAGACCAAGATCACCGGATTTGGTCATTACAGCGCGGAGCTTATAGGTTTTGAAGTTGATGGCCAAATTTAACGAAAACTTTCAAAAAGTTTAGAGACATTTTTGTATTTGGACTACAAAATACAAAAATGTAAAAACTACAAATCCGCAACTCGGCATTTCCGAAAAAACAGCCTTTATTTTATTTTTGCTTATAGTTTCTAGTCTATAAACTACAAAATAATTTTTTATAATTCCATTTCCTTCTACATGGCTATATTTTGATTACATTTTTTCCGGTTCTGTTTATATTTATTTATTCTCACAATAATCGATTTTTAATAGGTTTTTTTCTAAAAAAAATGCGTGCTGCTGTAGTCCGAAAATTTGGTCCACCCTCAAATATTTGCATCGAAAAATCATGGCCTATGCCAGAGATTAATGAAAATCAAGTAAATTTTCACAAAATTTGAAAAAAATAAGCCAAAAAATTTGTACTGCCTAATTTTTCGGTTTTTGCATTAAAAATGACTTTTTTTAGACAAAAATTATGCGAAAATGGGTCGATTTTTTAGTTTTTAGATCGCTAAGATAATTCTATTGCACATCAACTCCATTTCATTTTGACATGGAATCAAAAATCCGCTTGCATAGGGTTGTTTATTAGATTGAGTACGACAACTTTTACTTTGGGTGAAAAAATCTGTCTATAGAAAAAAAGTCATTTCAAAAAAACCGTTTTCCAAGGTAGTTTTCTAAGAAAACACCTTGATTTTTTTTCTACACTCCTAAAACCTTGGAAATTATGAAAGTTCATGGAAAATGGCACAAAAGTGCAAAAAAAAACCGTAAAAAGATTGAAAACGTAGTTTTGGAGATAAATTAATTTGAAAAACGACCACTTTTTACGTTTTTTCACAATTTTTCAATGAACGACCACGCAGGGATGCCAAAAATGGGTGTTTTTTAAATCCATTTATCTCCAAAACTACGTTTCCAATCTTTTTACGGTTTTTTGCAATTTTATGCCATTTTCCATGAACTTTCTCAATAACAAGGGTTTTTGAAGTTTTGATAACAAAAATCGATATTTTTTCATAGAAAACTATATTGGAAAACCTTATTTTTGAATGATCTCGAAAGTTTTCCAATAAATTTTCAAAGTGCCAGAATAAAAGTTGTTCCTGAGGACATTTCTGACAAAGTAATAGAGCGCTTTTTTCGTTTCTATTGTAAACATGTTTTCCTTTGAAGTGGACCTGGTGTGCATTTTCCATGAACTTTCATCATTTTCAAGGTTTTTAGAGTGTAGATAACAAAAATCAAAGTTTTTTCTTAGAAAACTACCTTGGAAAAAGATTTTTTTGAAATAACTTTTTTTTCCTATAGACAGATTTTTTTCACCCAAAGTAAAAGTTGACGTACTCAACCTAACAAAAAACCCTATGCAAGCGGATTTTTGATTCCATGTCAAGATGAAATTGCATATAAATGGAGTTGATGTGTATTGCCTTCTAAATGGAATTTCATAGATTTTAAACGTCACGGTGGCACAAGTGGATCGAGAAATGTTGCCGATTTGTAGGTTCAACTTCAAAAATCTCTAACTTCTCACTGGCAAATCGAAATCCGGAAATTCTTTTTGCATTTTATTCCCCAAACAAAATACTAATTTTTTAGTAAGCGATTTTTTCTGAAACCTTTCTTTTGACCGAAAACTTTAACTTCAAAGTTTACGTTGTTGAAAAACTCGAATCTTCGATATCCAACTTCAAAAATCTCCAGCTCTTCGGAGACTAATCCGATTTCGATAATTCTTTTTACATTTTATAATTTAGGTAAAATTCAAACTTTTTATTGAGCGGTTTTTTCTGAAACCTCTGTCCCGCCGAGATATAAGACTTTAAAGTTTTAGGTGAACCTACAAACCGGCAACATTTCTCGATCCCTTTAACTTGAAATCGCGCCACCGTGACGTTTTTAAAGGGTAAAAATTGCTTGAAATCTCATGAATTTCCATGTAGAATGCAAGGTATAGATGTATTGAGGGTCAGATCTAGACTTCACCCCCGAACTTGAACGCCGAAAAATGGAAAAAGTTTTAAAAACATAAAGATGGGAGTAAAGGGGTTTTTGGTCCTTTAGAAGGCGGAACCTATTTTGGAGATACACCCCCTCCATCCCGAACCGGAAGCAAGTATTATGGGAGCTTTTTTTAGGTCACCGACCCCAGATGACCCCTCTCCCTCAAGCTTTCCGAACAGTGGCGTAGGCAGGATTTGAAAAAAAGGGGGTGCGGAGGAATTTTTGGTCGAAAAAATGGGGTTGCGGGACAAAAAATGAAAAATCATAAGGGGGGAGTATGATGATTTTTTCGGCCACTCGAAAAATTAAGGGGGTGCGCACCCCGCACCCTCCCCTGGCTATGTAATTGTTTCCAAAATTAGCCATTTGCAGCAAATAATTTACCATGATAGGGCTCGAAAATTTTTTCCCTAAAAAAAAGCATTCTAGGGATAAAATTTAGCGAGAAATCCGATTTTGACATTTAAAAAAATCTGAAAATTGATTCCTGATCCGTAAAAATCGATTTTTTGTCATGAAAGTCATGTTTCGACCTAAAAAATCTATTTTTACGAGACAGAAATCATATTTTAGCCCAAATTTTTGTCATTTTAGGTTCTTGTAAAAGTCAAAGCCGTCGGAGTCAATCCATATGAAGTCCATATTCGTGAAGGGACATATCCACTTTTGCCCGAATTACCCTATGTTCCTGGAGGAGAGGGTGCTGGTATAGTTGTAAAGGTAACAATTTTTTGAGTTTTTTAAATATATATAGGTCGGAAACCAAGTCAAAAAAGTCAAATCCGGAGACCATGTCTGGTTCATAAAGCCAAAAACTGGAAGTTGTGCTGAACATGCTGTGGTTGAGGATACGTTTTTTACCCTGCCTAAAGGTAAAATCGATTTTTTCGTAAATTTTAAATTTTTTAGGAGATTCATTCAGCCAAGGAGCAGCTTTAGGTGTAGCTTATATTACCGCTTATCGGTCGATATTTTTCCATGTAAGTGGTTTTTTAAAAAGATAGTACCATTTTAGCCAATTTTTAAAAAATTTTTAAACCCTTTTTCGAATTATTTGCATAAAAATAACTTTAGAAGACATATTTTTTAAAATTTTTCGAAAAAATGGCTAAAAATGGTAAAATCATTACTTTTTAGGGTCATGGTGCGCCGGGACAGACGATTTTTATTCATGGTGCTTCTGGAGGTGTTGGTATCGCTTCGGTTCAATTAGCTCATGCTAAGGGACTTAAAGTTATTGGCACGGCCGGAACCAATGAAGGTCTAAAACTAGTGCGAGAAAATGGCGCAGAAGCAGTTTTTAATCACCGTGAAAAAGACTATGTCCAACAAATTAAGGAAAAATATCCTAATGGTTTTGATATTATCCTAGAAATGTTAGCTAATCAGGTGTGCTGATCCCCTGCACTTGCTCCAACCCCTATCACTAAAGGTGCATAGGGGTCTATATCTAGACTATAGATGCATAAGGGGGTCTAGATTGGACAAAATCTGTTTGGGGGGGGGTCTCCAAAATAGGCCCCGCCGAAGGCGGGGCCAAAAAATCCCTTTACTCCTCCGGGGGGGGGGGGGTCAGCCGCTCCTGTTTGAGGGGGGTCTAGATCTAGACCCCCTATGCACCTATAATCTAGACACCCTCCACTTCTGAGTGGGGACCCCCTCCCCCCACTTCTGACCGCCGAAAAATGAAAAATTTTTTTAAAAACACAAAGGGGAAGTAAAGGATTTTTTGGAGCCCCCCCCCTTTTGATGCTCAAATTCCTTAAGACCCCCCACACCTAGGTCAAATTGAAACGCCAAACAATCGATAAAAAGCTCACTGTAAAGTGATAATACTCATCCTCCTGAACAACTTTTGCTTTGCACTTTAAAATCCTATTGGTAGTTTTTGAGTTCTGTTCGTTTGAAGTTTTGTCATAGCATATTTTCGTAAATTTCTCAATGATATCCTTACAAACCGGCTGTTATTTTGACGGCAAAAGAAAGATCGTGGAAAACGAAACAAAATTGCAAAAAGAATTAAAATTCTAGCATTTAAAATGAACAAGTTACAAGACTTTTCCGATGACGCATTTATGGCATCCCTGCGTGGTCGTTCAATGAAAAATGAACTAAATTCAATGAACGACCACGCAGGGATACTATAAATGTCATCTTAAAAGTCTTGTAACTTCTTCATTTTAAATGCTAGAATTTTAATTCTTTTTGCAATTTTGTTCCGCTTTCCTCGATCTTTCTTTTCCACCAAAATAACAGCCGGTTTGTAAGGATATCATTGAGAAATTTACGAAAATATGCTTTGGCAGAACTTTAAACGAACAGAACTCAAAAACTACCAATAGGATTTTAAAGTGCCGAAGCAAAAGTTGTTCAGGAGGATGAGTATTATCACTTTACAGTGAGCTTTTTATCGATTGCTTGGCGTTTTTTGTTTTTCAAAGAAATGGTCTAGGTGTGCCCCCCCCCCCACTTCGAAACCGAGAAATCTAGACTCCCTATTCACGTCTACCTATCATGCTCCTGTCTCCGTTCCTACCTCTAACCAGAGCTTTCCAAAATTTGCCATCTGTGGCAAATAATTGGCTATGATTAGGGGTTGGAAAATTATTTTCCTGAAAAATAGCTTTCTATGGGTCAAATTTAGCGAGAAATCCGATTTTGACATTTAAAAAATGAAAATTGATTTCTGACTCGTAAAAATTGATCTTTTAGGTATAAAAATGATTTTTTCATGATAAAAAATCGATTTTTACGAGTCGGAAATCAATCTTTAGATTTTTTTAATGTCAAAAGCGGATTTCTCGCTAAATTTTACCCCTAGAAAGCTATTTTTTAGGAGAAAAATTTCCGACCCCTAATCTTGGCAAATTTTTTTGCCAAAAATGGACAATTTTGGAATTCTTTTCTATGCATTTATATTTACAAATCTAAAAATCACAAAAAAAGAATTTAGAACCTCAATACAGACGCCAATTTAATAGCTAAAGCTGGGAGAATCGTGATTATCGGTAGCCGAGATATGTGCAATTTCGATGCAAGAAAAATTATGTCAAAAGAAGCATCTATAACTGGCGTTGCTAGATTATTGACAACAACTAATGAGGTATTTTATGGTGGCTTTCTTGAAATTGGTACCATTTCTGGCCAGTTTTTTGGATTTTTTTCGAATTTCTCATATAAAAATCATACATTGTCAAACAAAAGGAGCTTCATCCTCCCAACTAACCGCCTCAAATTCATTTTTTAGGGTAACCATTTTTCCTTTCACTAAAAAATACTTTTTTTTCACTAACACTTTTTTCTTCACTAATACTTTTTTTAAGCCTAAGGCTTAAGGCCTAAAGCCTAAAGCCTAAGGCCTAAAGCCTAAAACCTATGGCTTAAGGCCTATGACTTAAGGCCTAAAGCCTATGGCTTAAGGCCTAAAACCTAAGGCCTTAAAAAAAGTATTAGTGAAGAAAACAGTGTTAGTGAAAAAAATATTTTTAGTGAAGAAAAAAGTTTTTGCCTAAAAAAATTGAAAATTGCCAGAAATTTTTATCCTATTTATCATTTTTAGCAATACCTCGAATGGGGCCAAGAACTAACGGATCTTTGGACACAACATAAAATAAATCCTATCGTAGGAACTGAATTACCCCTAGAAAAACTTGCCGAGGCCCATGAACTTATCATGAATCCTGCAAAAACAAGCGCTGGGAAAATTGTTATCAAAATTTGAAATATTTTATAATAAAAATAAAATTGTAAAAAAAGTTAATAAATACATTTATATATAAGCAAAAATTTTTAAATATCCATATTTATACAGACAAATTTTTCTTCTTCATATTTTTTCAAACTAATGATCATTAAAATCATCATCAGTAGGGAAATATACGCTATTTATTATATCAGAAGCATGCCTAGGCATATGCCTAGAATTGACATATTTGTCATTTTTCTCTTGCATCCATAGTTCTTTGAGGTTTTCTTCATTGTTCTCATCAAGTTTGTCTTTTAATCGAAGAAATAAATATACTAATTTCGAAGGAGGTAGATTGGGGTTTTCAATAGATCGTAGTTTTTGTTTTAAAAGACATGGATGGAGGTATATTTTCGAGTTCGCATCGAATGTTGTTGATAGATCTGACATGTAATAATTGAATGGATGCTAAAAAAATTTTATAAAAATTTGTAGAACATATTATCGAAAATCCGAAAAATTTGGAAAAATCTAAAAATCCGAAAAAATCAAAAAATTCTCACAAAATTTAAAAATAAAAAGTTGAAAAATTAAAAAATCAGAAAAAATCAAAGAATCTGAAAAATTCAAAAAATCGAAAAAAATTTAATATAAAAATACGAAAAATTCGAAAAAACAAAAATATCTGAAAAATTTGTAAAAGACTAAAAAATCAAAAAATTTTTTAAAATGTTAAAAAAAATTTTAAAACCTCGAAAAATCTAAAAATCTGAAAAAATTCACAAATTTTCGAAAAATTCAAAAAAAATATAAAAAATCTAAAAATTTGAAAACAGCGAATAATTCGAAAAAAACAAAAAAAACTTAAAAATAAAATTCTGAAAAAAATTCGAAAAATCAGTTGTAACAAGAATTTTGTATGAATTCGTGTTTTAGCATAACGATGAGGAACATTGGGTGTCAAGGTAGTAACGTTACTACCTTTTATCAGGAAGGTGTCAAGGTAGTAACGAGATGTCAAGGTAGTAATAAAAAGGTAGTAACGAAGTGTCAAGGTAGTAACGAGATGTCAAGGTAGTAACAAAAAAGTATTAACGAAGCAATGCTATTTAACCGGGCAACTTTTTTTTGAACACTTTATGGATTAGGCCTTAAGCCTAAGGCCTAAGGCTAAGGCCTAAGGCTAAGGCTAAGCCTAAGGCCTAAGGCTTAAGCCTAAAGCCTAAAACGTTACTACCTTGACACCCGGTAGTAACGTTACTACCTTGACACATAACCATGAGGAATGGTATATATGCGGCCTAAAAGTGGAGTTTTTAGATGGGTGGATCGAGTTTTTTTTCTTTGTATGAGCTGTGAGCTCATTTTTAAAATTTTCATGAATCCTCATGGGCTGCTTTCAAAGCATCCTTGTCTTTTAGTACCTGATAAAAAGTTGCTAAAGCGATATAAAATACACCAACTCCGACACTCGGCTTTTTATGAAGCTCCCATTCCTCAGCCGTAAACATCGAACAGTTATATAGCCGATTGTATGTGGCCCGGTCAAATAAGAGTAGTTCATTTGTCTAAAAAGTAAAATAAAATGAGCTCTTTTCTAAATTTTTCTAAACCTATAGCTGCATGACATCCGAAAATTACAATGAAAAAATTGAAAACTTCTTCACACTTAAAAAAGCGTTTGAAAATATAGGGCATTTTATAGTAATGATTAAGAATTTATAGTAGATTGAGTCAAACTTTCGATTTAAAAGGGGCAAATTAGGTAAAAACGGGAAATTTCTTTTTTGCACCTGCCACAAAAATTAGAAATACATATACTCAGAGCGAGTCCGAGGGCCAAGCTCCATAGAACGAGTGATAAATATAACTTCTTTCGAGCGAAGCGCTCGGTTCCCCAGTTCTTTATTATAATTGCTAGTTTTTCTTATCACTGCTTTCCTCTCCATTTTCATAGTAGTCATTTGTATCAAGGTCTAAAATATCTTTCAAAACAATATCCTTTAAATATAAATCATTTTCTTCATCTTCTCCAATTTCTTCAGCCATATCTATAACATGGGTTGAGCGGAATTGAAAGAATTTAAAAATTTGCATTTTAGAGCATTTTATCCTAAAAATCGCTTCATTCAAAACCTTGTTCGAAGATCAAAACCTGATTTTACGTTGATTTTTTGAATTTTTTAATCTGTATAAAACATCTTAGATAATTTTTTCGGTCAAAATTTGTATCTGACCGATGTATTCCGATGTGGAGAACATTTCTGGCATGGTTTCGAAAAAATCTGACAAAGGACACATACGAGTTGATGGTCGAGTTTTCAAAAAAGGCTAATATACCCTTGAAGAGCATCAAAAACTAGTAACTTATGCGCCGAAATCGAACCTTTGACTAAGTGGCTTTTGAGCGGCAACAACTGATTATACAACCCAATACTTTCACGTACATTAGTTAGTTTGCCAAAATCCGCGCACCCTATGTTGAGCATTCCTTGTAAGCCTAGGCCTAAACCTAAGCCTTAGCATACGCCTAAGCCTTAGCCTAAACATAGCCTTAGTCTAAGCATTTTATTATTCACTATTGTTTCTTTAATTTATTTAAAAATATATAATCAATATGATTTTGAAATAAAATCGGTATTAATTAGTTGATGGAACAATGCAAGCAGTAGCCCATGTAGGGAGTCTATTGTTACTGTTACAAGCCGCACCTGGTGAACTATGCCAATCACCAGCGTTGTCCAAGAATCCACAATACAAGGGGTTAGACGATGAGCAAGGAAACTGATCACCTAAAAAAGTTTAGTCTTGCATGAATCAGTGATTATGAAATCGAGCGCATAACTCGATGGGGCAAGCCTGTAGCTAGGGGATTCCAGGGGGCACGTGCCCCCCTCAAACCTGGAAAAATGAAAAAAATTTCCCCTTGATCCTCTTATCATTTTCCAGATTTTGAAATTTTTTTGAAAAATGACCGTTTTTCATCAAAAATTGCAAATTTTTTTGTCAAAAATGCTTTTTTTATATCAAAAATTGCAATTTTTAGGTTATTTTTGTCTTAAAATTTGGCGAAAAATGTCATTTTTGGCCCCAAAAATCGCTTTTTTGGTCGTGCCCCCACCCAACCTGATCATGCCCCCTCTAAACCTGAATCCTGTCTAAGGCCCTGTTATAGGGGAAGATGGTTTCCGAGTGATGATCGCCACGAAGATTTTTGAGTGGCAGCTTCCGAGGGGCGGTCTCCTCTTGGTTGCATACGAATGTGGATTTCGAGGAATGTCCGAACAAAAGTCTTGAAACAGTAGCGTATTTAGGATCAAATTTCGGGGGGTGCGAGAGTAGAGGAAGGGACCAACATAAGGGGGACCATTAAGAAAAAATTTTCATTTTTCGAATTTTAGGGGGTGCGGCCGCCCCCTCGCACCCCCTGGACACGCTACTGTCTTGGAAAAACAATGTTTTTACATTTGAGAACACTTACTCGCAAGGTAATAATTATTATAGTCTACAGGTGTTCCATCAATCCACTTGTATTTATATTGCGAATCTTGTGAACAATACAAACCAGTCCAAATTCCTTGTAGACCTTTACTTACCATTAGATTAACCAAAAAGCTGTTCACCACTTTACTATGAATAGAAACGCTATGCCCACCTCTGCTCTTACAATAAGGCTCTACATGCACCCAGTCATAAGGAGCAACGGTATTAGTTAAGACCACATAACACTTTCCATCTGGTCCGACGCTTGCATCTTTAGGGCACGCAGCTTGAATTGCAAAGAAGCAAACAGACGAAAAAATAAGGATGACCTTAAACATAATGCTTATTTGAAAGTAATATAAATATAATTCATTTTGAATTTAAATAGTGGTATCGTATGGAAAAATCAATGATCATTTGCAAGCTGTTATAATATTCGGCTATAACATTTTGAACCCTTAATCTTTATGAGCACATAAAATAAATATCATTGGAACACACCTTTTTTGCAAAATAAAAATCTCAAATAAGGTTCCGCCTAAATGCATTCCAAACATTTATTGATCATAGATTGGTAAAATTTTGTATGAACACTTGATCTACCCCAATTCCCCACATAAAATTGCTCCCAGATGGATGTTTTCAGGGCGAAAATAGGAATTTATCGATTTTCGCTTCAATACACCGAATTCATTCCCTGAATCAGGGTCAAGTAAGCGTTTTCATGCTTCGGGAATGCGGGCAATCGTATTGAAATGTTATTATAAAAAAATTTATTTGTATAAAAAATATAATATAAAAATTATTGAATGCCGGACAGTTGGTCGACTCGGACACTTGGACGACCGGATAGTTGGTCGACTTGGGCATAAAGCTTAAGTGTAGAGCCTAAGCCCAAGCCCAAGGCCTAAGCCTAAGGATAAAGCTTAAACCTAAGGCCTAAGCCGAATGCCTAAGCCTAAAGCCCCTGTTCGATCGACCAATTGTCCGGTCGACCAAGTGTCCGAGTCGACAAACTGTCCGACAACAAAAATGATTACTCCTCCATCCTTTCACGAATCATGGCTTCCGATAACGTATCACCCAGTGGCGTGTCTAGGGGGCATGCCACCCCAAAACCAAAAATTTCATAAGAAAAATGGCATTTTTGGTGATAATTCATTCGAAAAATGAGATTTTTATCTAGTTACCCCTCCCCCAAAACCAAAAAAAATCGAAATCCTGGACACACCTCTGGTATCACCTAAAGGTGTGCAGGCCGGCCATCAGACTTGGCCTGGCCCGGCCTAG
The DNA here is from genome assembly GCA_900406225.1 of Acrobeloides nanus. Classification (NCBI taxonomy): domain Eukaryota; kingdom Metazoa; phylum Nematoda; class Chromadorea; order Rhabditida; family Cephalobidae; genus Acrobeloides; species Acrobeloides nanus. Next base: position 11,796 of record OZJO01007070.1, read on the forward strand.
GCCGGCCTACAACTGGCCTGGCCTGACCAGGCCGATGAACTTTTAACGGGCCAGGCCAGGCCAGGCTGAACATCCGGCCTGGCCTGGCCCGGTCTTACTAGGGCCGGCAAAAAGTGCTCAGGCCAGGCCGGCCTGACCCGTATACATCTTTACCTGTAGGTAAAGGTGTGCAGACCCTCTGGCCTCCACACCTGGATGATTTTCAGAAGAAAAATTCATATTTTTGCTTCAATACACACTCTTATTTCCATGAATCAGGGTCATAAAGACTGGCCTGGCCCGACCTAGGCCGGCCTGGCCTGACCCAGGCCGCGGAACTTTTAACGGGCCAGGTCAGGCCAG
>OZJO01007079.1:0-29339 GCA_900406225.1 Acrobeloides nanus
TAGGCTTAGGCTTAAGCTTAGGCGTAACCTTAGACCTTGGCCTGGGGTTAGGCTTAAGCCTAAGGCTAAGCCTAAGCCTAAGCTTAAGCTTAAGCCTAGGCTTAGGCTTAAGTTTCGGCTTAATCTTAGGCTTAAGCTTAGGCGTAACCTTAGGCTTGAAGTTAGGCTTAAGCCTAAGCTTAAGCCTAGGCTTAGTCTTAAGTTTAGGCTTTAACTTAGGCTTGGATGTTTCCGCATTTACATATTTATTGGAAAAATTTACTTTTAGGTCTGGTACAATAATAGCATGGCAGAAGGTGACCCATACCAAATATGTAATGTAATGACAAACTCAAGCTGCAGCAATGCTATTCCACCAAGCAATTGGACATGGGCTGATCATAATTATTTTACTCCATCACGAAATTGCATTAAATTTACTAGTCCGCCAAATGTTTATTAAATACAAAAACATGAAATCAAATAGATTAAATTTAGTTGTTATATTTTCAATGTAATAATAAATTTTCACAAAATTTAACACTTTTCGGGTTTTTTTACACTCGCAGTGATGCATCCCTATGCACTGGGACCCGATCCGCGCGTCCCGTATGTGAGCGCGCTTTACCCAGAACGCAGAATGTTTCCTGAGTGTTTATGGAGCAGCTATAAAAACGTTGGAGTTGTTACGATAGTTACAAACTGGTATGATCTAAAAACTGCGCCGATATCAAAGCCAAAAAGTAAATTTTTATAGAAATCTAGAAAGTTGAACAAATAAAAAATCGAGAAAAATGGAAATCGGTAAATCAAGAAAACTAGCAGCATGAGGCGTCTTAGGTGCCTTGGAATAAAGAATAAGAGCTTATTCTTTATACCAAGATGTAGACAGAGCCTCCCTGATCAAGATTACTCTCATGATTCCCAGGACCTTGTAATACACAGAATTTCAAATCTCCAACTTCGCATGAATTTATCTCGACAACCTTTTTGCTTCAGAATTTATTGTAAAAACAAAAAATGCTCCATTTTTTATAAACTTTTTGAATATCAATAAAAATGTCAAATGTATATAAAAGCAGATCAAATCAATAGTACAGGGTGGCCCAATCAAAAGTGGTTTTTTTATGATTTTTTGGATCCCGGTTCATAAGGATTTGCTTCATAACAGGAATTTTTTCACAAAAAGTGATGTTCTACAAAGTTGTTCCTGAGATCACGACGAATAACTTTGTAGTACATCACTTTTTGTGAAAAAAATTTATGTTATGAAGAAAACCGTATGAACTTGGTCCTAAAATCGCAAAGCCACTTTTTTATGGGCCACCTTGTACATAAATAAGTGTTAAAGGACCACTAAACTTTTGACAAACCTAGAGAATTTATTTTTAAAAGAAAGAGGAATCTTTACTGACCATTTTTTGTTTTTACGGAACCCCTTGAAAGTTTAACCTTTTCGAATTAATTGCGTTAGAAATTTTGCTCAAAGTTTTCAAACGTGATTATTTATTGAAGCGAAAGGGATGGACCCCAAGTTTGTTGTTTGGATCAATAAAATCTGTTTATTGAAACGATTTGTCAAATATTATAAAAAAACAGCCTTCATTATCTTTCTATAGCTCTATGAGACGAATAAAATGACATTAAAATTATCTAATTTGAACATTGTTTTGGGTTATTGAAACGAAAACATGAATCAGAATTTTCTTTTCAATAACTCAAAAGAATGTTCAAATTGGATAATTTTGGTGTCATTTTATTCTTCTCATAGAGCTATAAAAAGATGATGAAGGTTATTTTTTTTATAATATTTGACAAATCGTTCTAATAAACAGACTTTTATTGGCCCAAGTAACAAACTCGATTGGGGTCAATCCCTTTCGCTTCAATACACAATCACGTTTGAAAATTTTAAACAAAATTTCAAACGCAATTATCTCGGAAGGGTTAAACCTTCAAGGGGTGTCGTAAAAACTTAAATGATCAGTAAAAATTCCTCATTCTTTTAAAAATAAATGCTCGAGGTCCGTTCAAAAGTTCAGTGATCCTTTAATTTTATCTTTCTGGCGAAACTGGAATTTCGGAGCCTGGAGGGTAATGACGCAGCTAAATTTTTTATAGTTTTTTAAAATTAAAACTTATCACTTACCTTTTTGATATCTGGCACAGGAAGCAAATCAATGATGATTAACTCTACTGGCGGAACTTCATAGAGATCTCGTAAGACGTCGTCATAACTTATCTACAATTAAAGAAATACTCCATTCGAAAAAAGTTTCTATTTTTACATCCTGAGGGGTTTTCTATGCGAGAATTCAAAAGTGAAGTCCGTTTTATTAAAAACTAGCCCGACGCACGCTTCACGCACCGATGATACAGATGCCGAGTTCGCAAACGTCGACGTTCCATACGCTGACATCGACGTTACAATCGTCGACATCACCGACGTCGATGTCACAGACGATTACGTTGCAAATGGTAGCTTTGTCAATTTTTGTTAAAAAATAATATCTCCATCGTGTTCCCTATAGTCGAAAACCCCCGAGTACAAAAAACTAGCCGTTTTGGAGCCATTTTTGAAATTCGCATATTTTTCAATTTTTAGAGGATAACCCCCTCCCTAATATTTTAATTTTTACAAAATTTTCTGTTAAAAAATAATATCTCCATCGTGTAGTCGAAAACCCCTGAGTACAAAAAATCATTGTCGAACCTTTGTCGATCATAAAATCCTTACTTTTCCTAATGAAGATCTAGTTAATCTAGGCTTTTTTTCAGTATTTTCTTCAGTTTCATCATTCATTTGAGATTTCTGTGGCTTATCACTGACTTCCACACCAAGTTCTCGAGTTTTTTTCTCTTCTCTATTCAAAGACCTTTTGATAACTTTGCCAGTTCCTTGCCTAATATTTGGATCAGAAGTTGCACTAGATGTGGAAGGCATATCGACTACTTTATAAAGCTTGAGTAAAGATTTTGGCTTTTTAGCGAAATTTGGTGATTCAATTGGTGGATCAGTTTCTACAGAAGGGAAATATTTCTTGGTCAGCGCTACTTTCAGCCTCTTATTTTCCTTAAAATGAAAATTTATTGGATCAGTGTGTAGTAAAGAATTTTTTGCAAGTAGAGTTTATGAAGATACACTCCATGTGGGAATGGGTACTCCTTTGGCAAAAGTTAGAGTTGCACAGAAGTGGGGTTTTCAGGAAAAGTCGGGACCGGGATTCGATGGGATTGGCAAAGTCGAGATTGGATTTTCAGTCGAGAGCTACATATATAAAAAAGCTCACATTTTTCTTCTGTCCATCCAACCCTTTGCCATTCAATTTGTTGAACTCTTCCCGATGTGCAGAGTGTCCACATTGTCTTATTTATAAGATTTTGTCTTATTTTTCGAACTTTTTCTTATTTTGTCTTATTTTTCATCGAAAATCTTTTTTTAATTTTTAAAAAATTTTCGTTTCATTAACCCAAAATAATTTTCAAATCGAATAAGATTGGGATCATTTTATTCGTCTCATCGAGATGAAAATTATGCCATCTTTTATTTTTAGTTAAACTTCCTCAATAGCTGTAAAAATTGAGTCTTTCTCACCTTTCAAATGTTCAGTTTTTTCGCTGTAATTTACAAACTTTTTTGAATTTGTTTGTACAAAAAATCGAAATTTTCAAATGCAATTATCTCGAAAACTATAGTGATTCAGCACATACTGTAAAAGAAAAAAATGCTCCATTTTTCTCGAATTTTCATAATATATACAGGGTGTCAATAATTTACTAATGTATTTTAAAAGCTCGCCAAAAATTCAGTTTAAGTCCATTTCAGTCGCCCGATAGCTCATTCGATAGCCACCGTCACCAAATTTTGTTAGCAAAAAAAATTACGGAAAAAGAGCGTATTTTCGAGATTTTAGAGCCAAAATACTGGAAATTTGCACTTTTTGCACAGCCTCCAAATAAAGTCAACTTTCAAAAAGTCCCTAAAACGTTTCAAATCGCGTAAATTTTTTGCACTCGGGGGTTTTCGACCACGGGGAACACGAATCCGCCATTAGTTTTTGTCCTAGACCTCGGGAATATGGTCAAAAAATGGTTTACAAAGAGGTACCTCATAATAGGTAAAAACCCCCCTTTTTGGGTTTTACCTTCGTATGGGGTACCTTCCCGTGGTCAAAATTCCTTCAGATTCGAGTTCCCCATGCCTAAAACCCCCCAGTACAAAAAATCAGTCAAATTGAAAAACATTTTGAAAATTCGATTTTTTTACCCCTTGGTCCTTCCTTGGGGTAAAAAAATCGAATTTTCAAAAAGTTTTTCAATTTGACTGATTTTTTGTACTGGGGGTTTTAGGCATGGGGAACTCGAATCTGAAGGAATTTTGACCACGGGAAGGTACCCCATACGAAGGTAAAACTCAAAAAGGGGGGTTTTACCTATTATGAGGTACCTCTTTGTAAACCATTTTTTGACCATATTCCCGAGGTCTAGGACAAAAACTAATGGCGAATTCGTGTTCCCCGTGGTCGAAAACCCCCGAGTGCAAAAAATTTACGCGATTTGAAACGTTTTAGGGACTTTTTGAAAGTTGACTTTATTTGGAGGCTGTGCAAAAAGTGCAAATTTCCAGTATTTTGGCTCTAAAATCTCGAAAATACGCTCTTTTTCCGTAATTTTTTTGCTAACAAAATTTGGTGACGGTGGCTATCGAATGAGCTATCGGGCGACTGAAATGTACTTGAATTTTTGGCGAGCTTTTAAAATACATTAGTAAATTATTGAACACCCTGTACAAATTATGGGCTCTTTTGTATGACTGGACTGGTCCTTTAAGCCGTAAAAGTTCAATTAAAAACATTATTTGCTAAACAAATACCTAAGAAAAGTTTGCGGAAATAAGGACAGTCGGTCATTTTTGACCTATGCAACATATGTTTATTTTTTCGGTAGCCGGATAACTTAAGTTTATGAGTCAGCGATTTACCTTTCTTNTGTATGACTGGACTGGTCCTTTAAGCCGTAAAAGTTCAATTAAAAACATTATTTGCTAAACAAATACCTAAGAAAAGTTTGCGGAAATAAGGACAGTCGGTCATTTTTGACCTATGCAACATATGTTTATTTTTTCGGTAGCCGGATAACTTAAGTTTATGAGTCAGCGATTTACCTTTCTTATGAGTCAGCGATTTTACCTTTCTTCTCGTGAATTCATTTTTCATTTCCTTAAAAGGCTAATCAAGTGTAGGTGTTTTTTTTGCATTATAAATGTATCCTGATGATGAACCTATAAAAGTGTCTATTCCGGAAAATGCTGAACCTCCACCAGAATATGAAAATTCGAAAAATTATCATCTTTTGAGTGCATGTATTTCGAAAAATGTTGCTAGGAAACGTAAGTTTTTTAGACAAAAAATTTGAAAGGGTTTCAATACATCAGGACGGGACCGCCCGCCCGTATCTCGAGAAGGAAAAGTCGGATTCAAAAACGGACTTCAGATTCGTGTTCAGCGACCCCGAAAACCTAGGGTATACCACGGTTTCAAAAATTGAATCGAATTTTCGTTACTATGGCCACCCCAGGTTCGAGATTTCGTGACATCGTCTCTTAAATGTTATACATAGCTTTATAAAATTTTAGGTTGCGCAAAATATGCGACGGTCATTATTAGTTTCGTACTTGGGTTCATCTTCTGTTTTGTTTTCACCGCAATTTTCAATACTGTTATTGACTCGCATTTTATACAATGTGAACGGGTATATCTTTTAAGCAGTGAAAATTCTAATGGAAAGGATTTGTCCCCCCCCCCTCCCGCATTCCAAAAATATGAGAACAAAAATTCAATTATAAAGAACAGGAATCTTGAAAAAACTTGGAGGTTATCCGTAACCCACAACCCAAACAAGTCAAAAAATGTTGTTTTAAAACTCTTTTTAAACAACAAAAAATGTCTTTCCATATTCATCGTAAATTTTCGAAAAAATTACCACTTTGGTCATCAATGCACTTAAACTAAACTTATTTTAAAAAATTTAGCAAATTAACGACGACCCAGATTTCTATCTTCGCTTACAAGAAGAGAAAATCAAAGAGCTTCAACAAGCTTTAGAAGAAGCTATCAAAGACAAACAAATACTTCAAGGAAAATTGAATACATGCAATAATAATTTTAATATGACAAAAACTATTTTTGAAGAGAAATTTTTCAAAACAGCTCGTCCAGATTGGGTGAGAAATTTGGAGATAAGAATGAGAAAAGCTCAAGAAACTATGGAAAAAGAGCAAGGCAGGGAGATTAGACGGGCAATTGAAGTGGAAAAAAGGAAATTTAGAAGTAAAAAGATTTATTAGATCACCTTCCCCTCTAGTGGGCCAAAATTTAAAAAAACCCCTACACATAAAAGTCCCCCCTTATGTTTTTTGGGAAGTCCCCCCCCTCCCCTAGCGCCTCTTCACTCTACACCACTCGCGGCGTAGCAAAATTCCGAAAAAGTGTTGGCAAGGATCAAAGTTAACTAAAAATGTCGCCAGATCGCCGAGCACTTCAAAACGAGTACCATATCATAAGGTTTTGGGGGTTTGACCCATGGCCAAGTAGCTAAAGTGACAGAGTTGCAGTTTATAGGTCGCGAGTTTGAATCCTGCTTCTAAATTAAAGTTGTCCAAATTCCATTAAAGTTTTTACATATCCATAATTTGGCCTCTAAAACATTTTGCTATCATTTTTGGCCAATAAATACTTGATGGAGTTGTATAAAAATAATTTTAACTTTGTTAAAACCTACTTTACTACAGCAAGTATTTATTGACCAAAAAGTGATAGCACAGGCTTTAGAGGCCAAAATATGGATATGCAAAAATTTTCATGGAATTTGGACAACTTTAATTTTGAAGCGGTATTCGAACCGATAGCACCACCTTTCCTATAATCAGCAAATCTGTCACTTTAGCCACTCGGCCATGGATTAAAACCCTAAAACCCTATGTTATGGTACTCGTTTTGAAGCGTTCGACGAGATGGGTCGATTGGCGACATATTTTTAATTTTGACTATTGCCAACACTTTTTCGGAATTTTGCTACGCCGTGCACTAACTCCCCCCCCCCCACATTCTACCCATTTTAGAATAAACCCTATTTTCTGGAATTTACCGAATTGCTGTTTTGGCGGAGTTAAGCCAATCGTATCAATAACAGTGTATTCGAATACGAATATTCGAGCTTAAAAGTGTGTTTTCAAATAGTTTCAAATTCGAATATTTCATTTTCATTTTGAAGCTTTATTCGGTACAACAATAAATGTCAAATCACACCGAACAATAAATTACAATAAAAACGGTATTACTTGACACGATTGGCTCAACTCCATCAAAACGGCAATTCGGTAAATTCCAGAAAACAGGGTTTATTTGGGAACCTATTTAACCGAGTAGATATTTTATTTATTTGAGTAGATAAAATATTTATTTTAGTATATTTATTTCAGTAGACAATATATTTATTTGAGTATACAAAGGATAAGCCTAAGACTAAGCATAAGGCTAAGCCCAAGGCTATGCCTAAGGCTAAGGCTAAGCCTAAGCCTTTGGCTAAGCCTAAAGCTAAGCCATGGCTAAGCCTATGACTAGGCCTAAGGTTAAGCCTATGGCTAAGTCTAAGTCCAAGGCTAAGCCTATGGCTAGGCCTAAGATTAAGCCTATGGCTAAGCCTAAGCCCAAGGCTAAGCCTATGGCTAAGCCTAAGCCTAAATATACTCAGATAAATATTTTATCTACTCGAATAAATATACTCAAAAAATATTTTATCTACCCAAATAAATATACTCGAATAAATATACTCAGATAAATATTTTATCTACTCAAATAAATAAAATATCTACTCAAATAATAATATTCCGTTTATTTGAAAGTTGAAAAATATAAATTGCTTCTATTTTGGAGCCAAATTTGAGGAACTCACTCAAGAATTTTCAAAAAACTGTAAAAAATAAAATTGCCCTTAATTTAACCCCTCCCTCATATAAATTTTGTGCCCTTTCTAGCTAAAATAATCTGAGCATCAACTTCAAGTAATCTATTTTAGACCGAATAAAAGATTATATTCGATCCCAACAACAAAATATGGATCTCCAAAACAATCTCATCAAGAAAATAAATGAAGCCCTCCAAGATTCTTATAAAAACCCAAATCATATCGATCAAAACAAACGACGATTTTGTGACATGTTCAACACTTTGGTTGACCACCACATGCTGTTCCGGACAGTGGTGTATTGGAATACGAATAATGATTACGACTACGAATATGGCTATTATAAGTGATATCGAAATCATTTCGAATACGAATAATTTTTGACACGATAAAGTTGACATGAATAAAGTTGACATGAATAAAGTTGACACGATAAAGTTGACATGAATAAAGTTGACACGATAAAGTTGACACGAATAAAGTTGACACGATAAAGTTGACACGATAAATTGGCACTAGACCTTTGGTTACCGCGACGGTTACAATCAATGAGAAAAATTTCCCATGGGAAAAAATTCAATGGGAAAAATTTCCCATGGGGGAATTTTTTTCTCATAGGAAATTTTTTCCATTGAATTTTTTCCCATAGGAAATTTTTTCCACTGATTGGTAACCGTTGCGATAACCAAAGACCTAGTGCCAGTTTATCGTGACAACTTTATTCATGTCAACTTTATCGTGTCAACTTTATCGTGTCAGCTTTATCGTGTAAAAGTCGTGTCGTGTCAACATTATGTACGCCAAAAACTTTAGTCAAGATTAACAACTTTATTTGACTAAAATAAAATTTTGACTCATCGAGAGGGGTTTGAACCCATCTCCTTAGCGCTGATGTCTAGCGTCCTAACTACTTGACTATGATCTGTCAAAAAATTTTTAAAAAGAGAAACGAATTATATCCCATCCCGATCCCGTGTAACCCTATTCTCACTTTTTAGTAAAGTAAACAGGCCTTCATTCTCTCCCAATTTTGAATTTTTGGAGCGCCCTGTTTGGTGTGACAAAATTTCAGTTAAATATAACTCTTTACTTCTACAATAACCTTCTTCGCAGCTTGTTCGATTTGTATGACTCTGTAATTTTTCATGGCCGCTTCTTTGAGGTTGTTGTTTTCCTAAAGTTATTGGTATTTTCTTGGAAAGTCACTGAAACAAGTTCGTATGAAGAAAGCTTTTTTGGGGGTTTTCAAAAAAGGGGGTTTAGATTCAATGAAGAAACATAAAGGGCCAAATTAAAAGCTTTGAGAATTTCTGAAAGTGGCAACAGAATAAAGTTATACGAGTCTCGAAAATAAACTTGATTTATGGTCTTTTTGAGGGTTGAGAAAAAATTTTCATTTTTCCAGGTTGAAGGGGGCTGCCAATATGCTTTTAGTATGCTCCTGCACTGGAAATACCTTTTTCAGTTTCCGAACTTCTTCGAGAGCTTTTTCTAATTGTTGAGCCATTTCTTTGGCATGAGCATAAGCCGTTTCTCGCTCAGCGTCGAGTCTCTCATTTTCTTGTTTTAGGAAGGCTATTTCGTATTGGAAGTTTCGACCTTCGTCGATCACGATATAATCGTTAGGGACAGCTAAAAAGTTATTTTTTAGTGATCTAGTTTCGGGGCTTCTGGGCATGGTGAGTAGTTGGTTCAATTGCGACGCATCTAGATCCGAAAGGGGTCCATTTTTTGGAACACCAGGACTCATAGAAACTTTTGGTCATTAAAATTATAAATGGATTTCATTTTGGCACTATTTTATGTGAAACTTGCATGTTTTTAATTTTTCTCTTGTATTAATACTTATGGACCTTTTGTTATAGTATCTTCTTTTTTAGTTAGATAATGAGGAAGCATATATCTATGGGGGTCCCTGACCTAACCAAAATTCATACCATTAACATCAATGGCATGTTCTTGAATTTCCATATCGGATGGGTACGAGCTGTTTGAGGCTTCATTCGTCTCCGATAACTTCAATAAATACTCCGTCGTGCTATTTTGCAACAAATACTCGGTTAAACTATTGCTAGACGTAGGAGGCAACATTTCACCAGACTCCAATATAAAGCTTTCCGAATTCGCTGGGTTCGACACATATTGTCCCAACATTGGATCATATGGTGTTGTTAGTCCGTCCTGTACTATATAAACACCATTTATGGGTCCCGTATTCTGATCATATGTTATAGAAGTGCCACTTGGCTGTCGACTTGTAGATGGACCATTTTGGAGGGTATAGACCAAAGTTGGTTGACATGCTGTTGTCGAAGTGCTAAGACTTGATAATGTCATTGTTTTATTCGCAACTACAGCTTGTGATTTAGGATATGGAGTTGCCAAAACAGTATATAAGGGATTGATTTCAGCTTCGCCATATGGCTGGTGTTCAAATTTGCCACCATCATTCGCTTCATGAAAGGCAAAATAGTTTCTAAAAATAATAATGAAATTCGATTTTCTGCCTTTCATGCTGCCTGAATGACTGCCTTCTTGCCCTCTCCCTCCCTGTCTGCTTGCCCGTCTGCCTTCCTTCCCTACCTACCTGCCTGTCTAGGAAAATGCTCATACTGGTCAATTTCCACAATGATCTGATGCAAAACTGAAAAGACGGGAATTTAGATAACAACTCGATAGTAGAAACAAAAATCTCAAAATCCACTTACTTTCCTTTTTGTGTTGGATAAAAATCAGAACCAGCTTTTGGTATATGTTTTTCTCTTAAATGTCTAACTAGCCTATTAGACGTTGGCCAAGGTCTGAAATTTTTGATTTTTAAAACTAAATCAATTTTACTTGGCATCTCTCCGGTATTTTAAACAAGCTGTCCATACACACTCATATTCTCCATAAGAATACTCTGCTTAAAATATTAAGTTTTGTTTTTGACTTTGCAAAGGACATCCGTGTCCAGTCACTTCGTTGAATCGGTGACTTGGACGACCCGACAATTGGCCGCACAGAACTATGACAAATAAAATTGGAGACTTGGGATTGAACATGATTACAAATTCTTACTTTTAAATTTTTCGTGCTTAAAACGATGATTTGCTGATGGGAGCCCTGCGAGTGACCGGGTCGGAAAAATGACCGGTCGACCAAGTGTCCGAGCGATCAATCGAATTGGCCAAGTGACCGATTCGGCGAAGTAACCGAAAATCACGAGATCAATTTCCGAACAACTCATGTTAATATATGATAAAAATTACAATTTTGTATATGTTGTCGTTTAAGATGTTCCATTAAACCATCCGTCGAATCAAACTGATAATCACACAATCGCTATTTACACATGTATATACGGATTTGTCCGGGCTGAATTTTGATGCTCATTAGTTTTATTAAAAATTATTATTTTTAACTTACCTGGTTCGTTGGTGTATATGGGGGGAGGACAGGAGTAGGTGGGCATCCCCATCCACGGCCAAAAAAAGGAGGCCAAGATTTTTATGAGCGGGTAAAAAAAGCAAGCTTGAATCTTTTACGATGAGAAGGGTCATTTTCTAGACCATTCCTAGATATGTTTGATTACCTTAAGTATTCTACTGTATGATGAAGTTAATCCGAGTTTTTCTCTTTCTGAAACAATGAATTTTGCTCTAGAATCATATAGTTTTTTTGTACTACTCGGTAAATTTGTCCACTAAAATAATTTGTTACAATTGTTAGCATGTTTAAACACTAAATTTATTACTTCTTGTCCAATAATCTTGGCAATTTCTGTAAAAGTAGCAGCAGAGTTTTCACTTATAACTCTCTTCCTTACTTCATGCGAGAATACAATATAGCCACTTTTTGAGCTAGCAGATAATTTAGGCTGTGTTTTTAACCATGTAGCTATATCCTAAATGTTTCGACGTTATTAACACTCCCATTATCGACCGTAAGTCGGAGGGTTGGAGTCATTTGTGCACGGATTTTGCGCATCTAACATTTGCGCAGCGTCATTTGCACATATACACCTGCGCAGCGATATTTGCGCATGGACATTTCCGCATGGACATTTGCTTGTGCATTTTTTCAAAATAATGGACATTTGCGCTCATATATGTGCACAGCGTCATTTTTTTTAACACTCCCAGAACGATAAGTATTTTTTGGCTTTTCGGGGGGGGGTTGATGTGCTGAACACGATGGAGCTAACGAAAAAGTTGAAAAAATTTCAAAACATATGTAAAAATGGCAAAACTTGTGCATTTTTTCAAAATAACGCATTTTTATAAAGGCCATATCTCTTAGTAGGAATTGAATTGAGAGCTTGTTGACCACTCATATGAAAGCTAAGAATCTATCCTACAACTTTTATATAGATATCTATAGCAAGTTTTCGCTTCAATAAAAAGTTATATTCCAATCTTTGAGGCATACCCTGATTTTTTTTACCGAGTTTTTGCATTTTTGACCCAATTATGGAGATTTTTGTCAAGGATAGTTATTGAAAAATTTTAGCCCAGATTCCTAAGAACATTTTGGTATATTGGGTTTGGTGTGTTCAGAGCAAAAATGGTAGTTTTTACAGAATTTTTCCCTCGGTCTTATATATACAGTGTGATCGGAGTAGCTTTTTGCGATTTTTTAGGACCCAGATCGTATGGGTTTCCTTTATAACAGAAATTTTTTCACAAAAAGTGATGTTATATAAAGTTGTTCGTCTTGATCTTTGGAACAACTTTGTAGAGTATTACTTTTTGTGAAAAAATTTCTGCCATGAAGAAAATCCTTGTGAACAGGGTCTAAAAAATTGCCACTTTTTTGGCCCATCCTTTAAACTTACTTCAGGCGTTGATGTACTAGTTGGTTCCGTCGATTGAATTTCAACAACTTGAGTAGTCTGTTTCACACTTTCTGGCTCATCCAACTTGGAGAACCATGAAGGCACTGTAATATTTTTCGTATCTATTTCAATAATTCGAGTATCATCATCCTCTGCTTCCAATGGCACTGTAGAAATTCTTGCAGCTTCATCTTCTAAATTTTGGGTCTCAGAGACAGCCTGGGTTTGGTTATTATTTTTCTGAGATTTAATAACTTTCAACTGCGTGTCAACAACTTGCTCCTCTTTTTCGGAATTTGCCAGAGTGTGTAACATAGAATCGAACCATGAGGGCACATCCTAAAAGAAGATTTTTTTAAATTTTCAACCCTACTAGGGCTTTTCTATCGGAGAATCGATTGCGCGCATTTTCGAGGCATGAACAAATTTCTCTCTTTTTTGCCAATTCGAAGAACTTTTTGAAAATTTGATTTTTTTATCCCAAAGGGAGCCAAGGGGTCGACTGATTCATGGTTAAATCGCTTCAATAAAAAATCTGATTGATCCCTGGGTGCAAGCTCTTCGTTTCAATGTTTAAACTCTTTTGAAATTTTTTTTGCAATTTTGTTCACTTGTAACTTTTTACGGTTAGATTTTCAAGTAGTGCCGTAAAAGCAAAAAATGCTCCAAATTTTGTGCTCTATCACATGGTATCAAATCCCCAAAAGTGGACTGGTCGTTTAAGTCAAATTTGAATTTTAACACCGGCATTGTGTTCACCGTGGCCAACCCCGTCGTCGACACAAAATTATAGCTAAAACGTCGCGATTTTTGTATTTTATGATTTCGTTTCAATATATTTTCTGCTCTTCCCTGATCTTCAATGGGAAAAGCAGAAGATTTTTGAATAAATCTAAATCATAATAGTAGCAACATTTACCTCATCGCATTGCAAACTCTGATCAAAATCCTCTCTTGCTTCATTCGGTTCTGAAGTCGAAGGGTTTTCAACAGTTCCATTTAATTTTTCTCGCTCATCCATAGACACTCCAAAATTTTCTGAACTCGTCGGGTTTTCACCAGATTCATCTAATTGTTGTACCCCATCCATAGTCGCTTCACTAATCACAATGTAAGGATTTTCAAGAAAATTGTCTGTTGTGGAGTCTGGGTCTATATTTTGTATAAGGACGGAAGCAGAAAGCAACAATAAGCATTAAATTTTTATTAAATCGACTTCATTGACTATCTTGAATGATTGACTGTATTTATTTCGCATAATAATACACAAAAATGCGGAATTTATAGAAATAAAACATTCGTTTCAATGTTCGCACTATTCAAATGATATTGGGTTAATTAGTAAATTTCCGGATTTTTTAGCCTTTTTAGGGAGTATTCCATTTAGATCTCACTCTCATATTCCCAATGGTCAAAATCAAAAAATTCCGTGAGATTCGAGTTTCCCATGTCGGAAAATCCTTGATACAAAACGAGAGAAAAAAAGAAAATTTTTCGATTTTCGCGTCAATACACCAATTCCATTTTCTGAATCAGGGTCAAGAAAGCGTTTTCATGCTTCGGGAATGCACGCAATCGATTTTCCGCATAAAATTATACCTATATGAGTTATTTTTATTAAAAAAATTTTTGGTCTCAAAAAATTTGTCGGGCCCCAAAATTCACAAAAAATGTACTTTTTCTACTCTTGTAAAAAGGATAAAATTTATTTCATAAATGACAATTTATACAAACAAACAATTTTAAACAAATTAGACTTTGGCAAAAGAAGGCATCTTACACACAGTTAAACCGGCGGAGTTACAATCACGATTGCTCCACTGATAGCTTAAGTCTTTGACGATTCCAACACAGTTAGCATTAGTGTCATTATCGGGTTTGCCTTGAGCAAAAAAGGTAAAGTCCACTGGCGAACCATCTGTCCATATAAACTTCGAATGACTTGTCGTAGCGTATAGACCTATCCAAAAGAAAGAAGCATCACCGGAGAGGTGAAGACCTAAAAATGAGAAAATGAAAACCACGTAGACAACCGGTTCTCCGGCAAAAATACGAATTTTAGTTCATTTTCGCTTTAATACATCCACCTCGTCCCTGAATCAGGAAAGATATTTCAAGGCTTGGCAATGCGGCACTAAGTCATTCTTTACACTTAAGGTCGATCCTTACCAATCTTTGTTATTGATGCGGGACTCGGGCCAGCGATCTGTCATACTGGCCTAGTGCTCTAGCACGGAACTACAAGGTTATATAAATGGGATCCATCAAATCTACTTATGATTTGTCAACCTAATACAGTCAACCCTCGATTATCCTACCCCCTCCCGTCGATCCGACTCCGCTCGAAGGGTCGGATAATCGAGGTTCGAAATATGCAAATTTCAGAAATAGTCAACCTTGCGAGATAGAACCTAGCAAAATATCAAGTTTGCGAAATTTTGTGAAACATTCTGATTCTGAATCCGGATTCTAAGTTCGGATTGTGGATTCTGAATTCGGATTCTGAATCGGATTCCGAATTCAGAATCTGAATTCAGAATCCAGATTGAGAATCAGAATCATGAACTCGGATTCAGAATCTAGAATCTGGATTCAGAATCCAAATTCAGTCCCGTCGATTAGGAGAACCTCGATTATCCGACCCCTCCCGAGAGGGGTCGGGTAATCGAGGATTGACTGTATAAGACTTACTCAAAATAAACCAATCTTCTTCCATACTATGAATTGAAGCCAGATGAGAGTCAATATGGAACGCTTGACAATAAGATTCTCCATCAATAAACTTTTGATAGTCATTTTCATTTACATAGTAACAAGATTGAGCATTACTGTCATAAGCCCACCCATTCAAGCAAGGAAGTTGATAAGCTGGAGTTTTAGTTGTAACATTTGAAAATTCAGGGGTCGATGAAATTTTAGGCTTTTCTGTACTATGTACTATTCTAGTAGTTCTCAAAGGGATGGAACTCGATTGAGCGTTAGTGGGAGTAGTTTCTGGTGCTCTTGAAGTTTCTGATAATCTTGAAGTTTCTTGCGCTCTTGAAGTTTCTGGAACTCTTGAAGTTTCCGGACTTTTTGAAGTCGTAATCAAATGGCAAGGTGTAGTTTCAAGCCGTTTAGTCTCCGTTTGAGTACTTTCAGTAGCTTGTGCTGTAGTAGTAACAATTTTTACTGTGGTTGATTCCGGAACAGTGATATTGAATTCACAAACAAAAGGAGCCAGCCTCAAACAGTTGTCATTAAACCATTGCCCGGTTACGATGGATTCCAAAAGGCAGTCATTGCCGAAGAAGATATTGGGCTGGACTAAAATTTAAAGGTCCATTACTAAAATGGCAAATTTTTCCGAGGTGACCTCAAAGTTTACCAGAGACCTAATGATCCCCCTACCAGTATGGGTTTTAGAGATAGAGATTTCATTTAAATCAAATACTTACAGAAGCCCCAGTTAGTATAGGAAAAGTTTGATCCATCTGTCCATTGCCATTGATTTTGATAGTTCTTTTGGCCACCAAGCCAAACTGGGCTATGGATAATAAATGTAAGTTTTAAAGCCTGCTCTAAAAAAACTTATGTACAATGCTTTTTACACGAAAAGAAAAAAGCTATCACCCATGGTGAAGTGGCAAGCCTCTCACCTTGAACTCAAATGGTCAAGGGTTCGATCTTTCCAGGATAAATT
Organism: Acrobeloides nanus; assembly: GCA_900406225.1. NCBI lineage: Eukaryota > Metazoa > Nematoda > Chromadorea > Rhabditida > Cephalobidae > Acrobeloides > Acrobeloides nanus. Next base: position 16,443 of record OZJO01007079.1, read on the forward strand.
TTAATTTACAGATTTAAAAAAGTTGTTAAAGAAGATCACTCCCCATATAAAAGGGGTCTCTCAAAAACTATCTACTGAGTCATACGATTGAGGGGAGGGATGTCAGAGCAATTCACAACTCTTCACCGCTACACTTTCCCCAACTTTTTACACTTTTTTTACATACCTGCTAATAATTTATTTGTCAAATCATCATGAACAGATGCCAAAGTTCCTCCAGATTTTTGACATGCTACTTGAGCTAATGGAAAGCTCAAAAACACCTTAGAAATCTTGAAACATTGACCTGGTTGATAGCCTGGAAATGCACCCTTTGGACAACCTCCATTAACAAGCGTGGCCTCATCTTCTCGACCAAAACTGAACGACAAAAATTGAAGTAGGACACAAACAAATAAAATCTTCATGTCTGCAATAACTATTGTAGCTAAAGATTTTCAAACAGCACTTATATAGTGACCTTAAAAACAACTTTTATTGCGATCTTTCGAACCATTAAAACCCCCACAGACTTGTGTAGGAGGAAAATATTAGGTTTTGTGATAATTTTGAGTCGTTATCAATTTGGGCGTTGTAGGACATAATCCATAAAATTTCCTTTTGCAAAATTTTTGTTTGGAATAGATCATTCGAGTCTTTCAAATTAAGGCATTTACCAACAAAAAAATATATTTTCGGATGATCTTTGTTTTTTGAAAAATCTTTTGCTCTTTAATTGATGATCAGTGAGTTGATTAAGAGGGAGTTTTTATTAAGCTATACTACAGAGAATAAAGTTCTTCGAGTATTTCATGAGGAGGCGTAGTACTGTTTTAGCTGGGCAAAAAAAGAACATTTGGAAGAAAGAGGAATAGTTGTGATTGGTATTTATATGTGTTGTAGTGATAAGTTTGCAGTTGACAACTTAGGAAATCAGTTTATTTTACTTAATAAAATAAAAGGTACAAAATTGAGGAAGTAATGTGGAAGATGGAGAACTAGAAGGTGTAGTTAGTTGAATGATTTGAATGAGAAAACCATTTGCTTATATACTGGGTTTAGGAGGAACTAAATATGGGGGTCGTTTACATATCACGTGATCAGGTTGAGGGGGTGGGGGTAGCTGAAATGATCATGCTTGATCACGGAGAAGGGGGGAGGTCAGGCCATTGATCACGTGATCAGGCACGTAGCGGGAGGCAATTCCCCCCCCCCCCCCCCCCCCCCCCCCCCCCCCCCCCCCCCCCCCCCCCCCCCCCCCCCCCCCCCCCCCCCCCCCCCCCCCCCCCCCCCCCCCCCCCCCCCCCCCCCCCCCCCCCCCCCCCCCCCCCCCCCNTGATCACGTGATCAGGCACGTAGCGGGAGGCAATTCCCCCCCCCCCACCCACGAAATCGAAAAATATGAAAATTTGTCCTAATGTTTCCTCTTATCTTTTTGGCCAAAATTTTTGAATAAAAAATCAAAATGATTCCCCATATTATTTTTCATCCAAAATTTTTTTTACATCAAAAATGCCTTTTTTAAAAGAAAAAAGTTGATCATGATTTCTCCGACCTTGGTTCAGGGAATGAGGTAGGTGTATCAAAGCGAAAATGAATGTACAAGAAAGAATTAGGCAAATGTTTTCACTTGATTTTGGTGGGGTCCACGGGACTGCGGGCCCCCTTTTATAGCCTTCACTGCACTTCACAGATGGCCAACGCGGAGAAGTTTCCCTTAGTCAATCAGGCAAAAAAGTCAAAAATAGAGCGGCTAGGATAGTCCCATTAAAAATTCTAATGATCCCCCATTTTTTCACCAAAAATTTTACATTTTTTTTACCAAAAAAGCTATTTTTCACATCAAAATCAATTAAATTTTTCTCAATTTTTTAAAAACTCGTAAAACCTGGTTTCCTGTTAATTTTTAGAGTTAAAGGAGGCTAGTGCCCCACATAGACCAGCTAGGCTACGGCCTTCTAAGTATAAAAATCAACCATTTTCATCCATGCTTTCAAAATCTAAACTTGTGTGCATCAGATACCATGTATGGCATGATTATCGATAATCCAAGCGTGTTCTTTCAATGATGATAACATTAAAAATTTGCATAATCCTTTTATTTAAATTTCAAGACTATTATGACTAACCAGATCAAGTCCAAAATTGTGCAAATGCATGAATCACCTATTCAAAACAATGACCAATGTGAAGCAATTCGTTATTATAAAAGGATGGCACTTGTCAAAAATCCAACAAACACTTGTATTCAAGGGTTAAAAACTAATAATGGCTAAATTTTATACCATTATTTCCCTTTCTACTGTAGTTTTGACAATTTTGGTGTCTATTGAAGGACGTTATTTGGACTCAAACTCTGTAGGAAATGTTCAAAATGGTGGATTTGAAAGTTTTGGACAAAATGGTGGTAATCCCGATCAGAATGGAAACTTTGGACAAAATGGTGGTAATCTTGATCAGAATGGAGGCTTTGGACAAATATCTGGATTTGGTCAAAACGGTGGTTTTTCTCAAAATGGTCAAGGAGCAGGTCAAGATAGTAGCCAGTTTGGAGGCCAACCGTGGCAAGGAAATAGCCAAGGTTTGTTTAATAACAGCATATAATAATAATGAATTCGATTTTTGTGCCATTACCTCTAACGGCTAGAAAATAAGGATATTTAACCGGTGCATATGCTTTTGACAGCCATTCTTCCCTACTAGTTGTGCTTTGACTGCCTTCGGACATAGGAATGTGGGGACCCTTTGGTTTTTGGCCTTCGAGTGGTTTGGGGATCAATTGCCAGTGGGGGAAGTCTTCTACCCTCATCCATATCTAGCCGTGTACTATTTCGAATCAGACTTCTTTGCAATAAAGTTAATAATTTTTAAAATATTGTATTTTTAGGCAATAATTTACCCATAATGGGGCAAGATACCAACAATGTAAGTGGTCAAAATTCACACATCTTTGGGCAAAGCAGCCAAGATCTTCGCTTTAAAAGAAGCCCTAGTGAAGGCTTTGGCAGACATAGACAAAATGGTGGAATTGGAGCAACTGAAGATTTTGGTCAATTAGATAATGGTGAAAGACAAAATGGACAGACTGATGAAAATGGCCAAAATGGACAGAATAATGGACAAGGTTATGGAAGAGAGTTTGGCGAAAAAGGGCAGAATGGTCAAGATTTTGGTCAAAATGGGCAGAATGGACAAGGTTTTGGACAAAATGAGCAGAATGGACAAGATTTTGGCCAATTTGGACAATCTGGACAAAATGAACGAAACGGGCTACGACTTGGTCAAAATGGACAAGAATTTGGACAAAATGGGCAATATGGAAAATAACGAAACACATTTTTTTGAATTTTTTGTTTTTTCAATCTCAAATATTGTATTTATCTGTGAAATATCATTTTTAATCATCTTTTGAAGTAAATTTTGGTAATATATTGGGTTATTTCATAAGCTGTTGCCGTTCAAAAAATACATCTAAAATTAGCATTTTTTCGCTCGTTTTCGATGAAATTTTTTTAGTAGTAAGCAAGGATGTGTGACGAATATGATCCAATCAGTCTTTTTGAGCGTAACTCATGTTTTCGTGTCAATACTCAAACCTTTTGAGAGCCCACTTTGAAAATTGAGCTCTCAAAGATGTACACTGCTGGAAAAATAACCTCTTCCACTTCAAAAAAGCAGTGTTTCTCTACATCTTCCTTCACTCAGCTGCATAAAATTTTGCATAGAGATAGTTGAGAGTGTGATTAATCAGATTAGACACAAAACAATTTGAAATCAGCAAGTTTTTAGAGTGAAAAAGTCGACTTTATCAAAAATAACCATTTTTCGGTTGGAAAAATATCCTCTTCCACTTCAAAAAACAGTGAAAAACATGTTTTTTTTGTCATTTTTAATTGATGTTTTTTGTTATTTTTAATAATTTTTTATTAAATTAGTCTTTATAGAATAAAATGGCAAAAGGAAAATCTTTTTCGGATTTTGATCAAGGCAAAATTATTGCATTTCGGGACCAAGGGCTTAGCAACCGAAAGATTGCCGAGAAATTGGGTGTTTTCACGTCGCAGTGAATAATTTCTTTAAAAGAGGTGGAGATTATGGAAAGAGACGACGAGCTGAACGTAGATCGAAACTTACGGCGCGCGACAAACGTCGAAAGGCATCAAACTCTACAAAATCTGGAACGCAGCTGAAGGCCGACTTGGGATTGAATGTGAGCGACAGGACAATCCGAAACGTCATAAATGGAAGCGGGTTGATCAAGAGAGCCAGGATGAAGTGTGCGCCAGCGTTTAGAGCAGGTGACAAGCCATCAAGGCTTCGATTTGGGCGTCAGAACATGAACAAAAATTGGAAGCCGGGAAGCCGTTTTAAACATGGTGCATTTATTGACTTTTTTATTTTTCAGGTGATCTTCAGCGACGAGAAAAAGTAGAATTTGGTCCAAATAATTTAATCAAAATAGATTTATAAATAAAATTAATCAACCCCCAAAGCTATGATGATGCCCTACTCAGATTCTAGCATGTGGAGACCTTAATACTATGAATGATGTGCAAAAAATTTTTTCGCTCGACAAAAGTCCAGGGTGTTTCAGCACAACTACCTATTAAAGAAAGTTGAATATCTCCACGAATTTAAATGATTTTTAAATGTGATCTTTTGAAAGTTTTTCTCGTCATATGTATTTCATCACGGAGAACATTTCTAGCGTGGTTTCGAAAAGATCTGAGAAGTTTCGATTTTTGAGCCATTTTTACACCTGGGGCCCGTTGCTTAATTCTGAAACCGGAAGTCAGATCCCGGAACCGGAAGTTGGAACCGGAGATCGGAAGTAAAAACTTCCGACTTCCGGTTCCAATTTAGTGCAAATGTTCCAAATCGGAACCGGAAGTCGGAATTTTTACTTCTGATTTCCGGTCCCAACTTCCGGTTCATGGATCTGACTCCCTGGACTACGAGGAGGGTTCAAACAAATTTTTTTTCGTATTTTTTCAGAAACACGCTAGAAATGTTCTCCGTATTGAAATACACATTTGTCCATGGCAAATTTTTTTAAAACCATGGCAAAAATTTAAAAAAAGAGAGTTTTAAATGGATTTTAAACTTGAAAAATAGGTTAAAATTTTTTTACATTTACAAATTAAAAATGAATTGTAAATTAAAAACAACAGAGTGAAGGAACAGTTCGTTTGTTTTTTTACAAATGTCAATTTTTAGGAGGTAACCCTTAATTTTTTAATTTTTACAAAAATTAAATTTTTAGCATAAATAAATATCATCATCGTATTCAGCATACTCGATTACGCTTAAACGACATACATATTGTCAAAACTCGAAAAGGTAAATTTTTTCAATTTTTAGGGGTACCCCCTAAATTTTTAATTTTACAAAAAATTTTGTTAAAAAATAACATCGCCACTTTGTTCCCCATAGTCGAAAACTCCGTGTAGAAAAATTAACGTGTTTTGATTAAAAGAATGGCTAGAAATCATTTTTGCCCTAAAAATAGGGGTAATTTTTGTAAAAATTTAATTTTTTGACCCCCTAAATGAATTTCCCTGAAAATAATTTTAATTCCATCTTTTTCAGCACAATGTTTTACATAATTCTGCTGACAAAATTATCCAAAACTGTGTATGAAAATTTTTATGGGCAAAATAGTGTCAAAAACCACGTTTTTCATTGAAAAAATAGAGTCTGTAAAAAAATTAAGAGACACTATCTCAGGAGTTCAAACATTGCCTTAAACGGTTCGACTGTGCCCCAAATTAAATTTATTAGTGAGATTGACTCATGGGAAAATTTTTAAAAGTCATTTCGAGTCAAAATTCGGATTCTAAAAAATTCAAAACTTTATTCGAAGCTCAAAAATTCAATTTTACGTTGATTTTTTAACTCGTCTAAAACACCCTATATAATTTTTTTCGGCCAAAATTTATACCTATCCGATGTATTCCAATATGGAGAACACTTCTAGATAGTTTCGAAAAAATCCGAGAAACTTCGATTTTTGACCATTTTTAAACGTTAGTAGTATAGTATTATATTTTCGCTTCAATATACCGACCACTTCCCTGAATCAGAGTCAGAAACTCATTTTCAGGGTTCGGGAATTATCGCAATCGATTCTCCGCCCAAAAAACCTCTATGCATTCATTTTCGCTGCGAAATTCGACAATCACAGATTTTGTTAAAAAAAAACACATGTGCCCCCCCTTTAAGGTAGTGCCACCACCGAGATGTGTTAAAGAAGTTTTTTAATTATATTTTCAAGAAAACCTTTTTTTCAAAAAAAATTTGTTAAAAATTAACTAAATTTTTCAAATTTTAAATCGAATTTTTTACAAATTATCATGTACCCCCCTCCTAAAAGGTCATCTATCCATTCTGAGGGTCCGGTGTATCCCCCTACTGGTAAACTATGGGCCCAGTATCTTGACAAATATGTGCCACATCAAAAATCTGATACACACATTTTGTAGATCAGCGTTGGTTCTCCATAAAGAAAAAAATTTATCAAAATTGGCTTTCCCTACCCCGAAATAAAGGCTTTGAAAAATCTTTAACAAAAAAAATTTTTTTGCGAAAAATACAAAATTTTCAAAATTCATTATCTCAAAATCTTGAGTTCGCAGGACATTGATTTTTTTTTAAATCGCTCATATCCCAAAATAATATCTTAAAAACAAATTTGCTCGAAAAATTTTTCTACAAGCCTATAGAATTTTGTTAAGGGTTTGACTTCAAAAGCATCACAGCTCTTAAAGGTAGTGCAAGCAATTAAATTTTGAATTCCCGCCAGAGCAGGAATTTTCGTTTTAATGCACAACTTTTGAGTTTCAAACTGGGAAGCACAACATGCATCAAGATTTTGTCGTAAAGAGTATGTACGTCAAGAATATAGGTTAAGAATGTTCGTAATGGAATTTAGATCAAGAATTTTCGTAAAGGAATTTAGATCAAGAATTTACGTTAAGGAATTTAGATCAAGAATTTTCGTAATGGAATTTAGATCAAGAATTTACGTTAAGGAATTTAGATCAAGAATTTTCTGTTTTATATGTATTTTTCTCAACAAGGTTAAGTCCAATTGTTTCAGAAATGGCACCTATACAGGGGTTTTCATATGTGAGGAATCGATTGCGACCATTTTCAGAGCTTGAAAAATTTTCCTTGACCTTTTTTGATCTAAATTCCTTAACGTAAATTCTTGATCGAAATTCCTTAACGTAAATTCTTGATCTAAATTCCTTTAAAAAAATTCTTGATCTAAATTCCTTTACGACAAACTCTTGATGCATGTTGTGCTTCCTCAAACTGAAACTGTCTTCCTTCATTATATACTCATCAAATTATTTTTCCTTAATAAGTTCGACAGGCAGGCTAGACAACGATGTAATTTTTTCTTCCCTTTTAAAGAGAAAGAAAAAATTACATCGTTGTCTATCATGCCTGTCGAACTTATCAAGGAGAAAAAATTTGATGAGCATATAATGAAGGAAGAGAGTTTAAATTTGAAACTCAAAAGTTGTGCATTAAAACGAAAATTCCTGCTCTGGCGGGAATTCAAATTTTAATTGCTTGCACACTACCTTTAAGGGGAACCTAGGAAAAAAATTTTTTACTTTTTGGCATTAGAATAATTTATTCTTACGGAAAATAAACTTTTACTCATGCAACTTCTAAAAAAGAAATTATCAAAATCCATGTATATGGTTTTTTTAAAAGGCTGTTGGATAAAAAAACAAAATTTGATATTTTTCGATTTTTTCATTGGGGGTTAAAAGTTTACCCCCAACAAGTTATATGCCATTTGAAAGCCCATAATTATTCAAAATTTATGGCGTAAAAATTATTCTGAAAAAATTAACTGAACAAAGTTAAGCTCGTAAAACTGCTGATGGGTGTGATACAATACTGGTATAAAAACCAAACGGTACGCAACCCCGTGGGACTGCGCAAAATATAAAAATGTAAACAAAGTTTTATTCGGAACGTTCTTTAGCCACTTTATAACATTTAAATAATGATTATTTCAAGAACTATTGCGTGAAAGATTGTCCAATTCGAACTGTTCACCAACCACAATTGTGATGTGTTGTCTTTTTGTATAAACATATATCAAAATTATGATGAGTACAATTATCATTATACTAAATAAGCCTGCAAGAATAAAAATAAATCTTTTCTTATCTTCAGATGCCGCTGTTGGCAGAATTGGTGTTATTTTTGTCCATTCTATTTTAGACGATGTGATAGTTATAGAGTTTACCCTCTCGGTGCTGCTTGTATTATAGAAAGAGGTTATTATGGGTACCGTTTGTAGAGTTGTTTTTGACAATTTTTTTGTCGTTATCGTAACCGTTACGGAGCTTGTTTGAGCCGTAGTGTTTGTATTATTCCCTTGATTCTGATTTGATGCAGTTGTCGATATAATTTGTGTAGTTGTTGACGAAGATAATTTTGGCGGTGTGACCGTTACTGAACTTAGCAGATCTGTAGTGCTTGTACTAAAAGAATCATTAAAATTCATATTAGGATCAACACATTCGACAGTATTGCCTGTAATGTTTTTTATATATTCACAATACATAGTCAATGGAGTATAAAGAACTAAACATTTTTGCCAGTTTTTATGCTATTTCTTACTTTTTAATACATATGGGTTGTAGGAGAGTCCACATATCTCGTAATTTGGCCCCAATAAATACCAAACACCAAATTCATTCATGGCTTGTAGATCACCAGTATATATAGATATGTTTAAATGTGCATTAAAGAAAGGGGGATAGTTTTGCTTTTTTTTAAGAGATTTGTCCTCCTTTTTGACCGCTGTTTGCCTTAATTTATTGTGTACAAAAGAACAAAATGATATCGATACATATTTTTTTGTTTAAAAATGTGTTTTGTTGAAGGAAGCAGAAACTGTTGAAAAATATGCTGTTGGTTAATAAAGTTATTTTATAGATCATTTTTGTTATTAATAGTTTAGTACCTGGAGCTGAGCGCTAACAAACTCGGAGGGGAGAAGAAGGGAATATCCGAGCGACACTCCAAGCGATTTCAAAAAATTTTTAATGTTATTATTATAATATTTTCAATTTTTTAAATGTTATAATTATAACATTTTCTGAGGGATGAAAGTTTTTGAGGGGGGTACCCATAAAAGTGGTGTTGATAGTCTTCTCACATCGTCCCATACAACTTTTTTTTTAGCGTTGGCAATTTTTTTCAAGCATTCACTAGCTCGTAACCACAGACAGACACATATATTTATAGTACAGTCAACCCTCGATTTAGTGACCCCCTCCCTTGGATTCGATCTAGTGACCCCTCCCCCCGGAATTTGCAATGAAAACATTGCGAATTAGCATTGCCTGAAAATCAGGTTATTGAAAAGATTGACAGAAGATCACAAAAACTGAGCATTGGATTTATAGTTATCGCGAAATTCGCATATTCTTCGAAAATGCCAACGCTAACTGTCGAAAATATTTTCGAAGTTGGAAATTTCCGACAGTTAGCGTTAGATTGCATTGAGCTAGCGATGTCGGTTAGCGTTAATCTCTGACGAATTCCGATGGTTAGCGCGGACCATAACTATTGCTTAATTGCATTGGTGGAAAAATTTAATTTTACCAAAATTTGTACGATTTTTAAATAAATTTTTCGTTTTTAAGAAAATGTTTACTTTTATTTCTCTTTTTAGTGTATTTTTTATTTCTTATTCATTTTTAGTTCTTAAGATGGGCGCTCCAAAAAAGCGAAAAAGTATCACATTGGACGAGAAACTAAAGATTATCTTGTTTTCATGATGTTGTTAACATTATATTTTGTTTTTATAGCCGAAGAGCCATCATTAGACGAAATTGAAGCGTCCCACAGCCAAAAATAAAAAAGAAACGGAAAGAAAATTAAACAATTGTTGCTAGTTTCCGATTCTCTAATAATTCTCAATTTTTCATCCAATGAAATACATTTGCGCGAAATTCGATATTTCTCAGGAGGGATCACTATATCGAGGGTTGACTGTACTTAAAGGGAGTGTAACATTTATGACCCATTCTCGAAAAATCGAAAAAAATTTCCGATTTTCTTCTAAAACTGACTTCTTAGGGTAATTTCTAGGCGAAAAATCGATTGCGCACATTTTCGAAGCGTGAAAAATTAAGCTTGATCCTGAAAATCAGGGTAGGACTGCATTTCAACGCGAAAATTTTTTCCGATTTTCTGATATTAAATTGGACCATTGTTCCAATATTTTATTTCTTCGTTCGAACGGAGCTGATTTTTATGCTTTGTTTTTAGATGATTGTATTCAAATAGATGGAATAAACCGAATCAAAATTCGTCAATAAGATTTACGTCGACATTTTATTCTAACAAAGTTCAACAAAGTCATTTTACAAAGCACAAACATCTCTTATAAATATTACGCCCCATCGGTTCAGAAAAAATTTTCGCGTTGAAATGCAGTTCTACCCTCATTTTCAGGGTCAAATTTAATTTTTCACGCTTTGAAAATACGCGCAACCGATTTTTCGCCTAGAAATTATCCTAAAAAGTCGGTTTTTAGAAGAAAATCGGAAATTTTTTTTCGATTTTCGAGAATGGGCCATATAATGTTACGTTCCCTTTAATAGTTTCTCGTATGTTTTAATCAAGCTTTAAATTTACCCGCAGCTATTGGACAAAATCGATGTTTGAGCGGACATTAGAGGAGTGGACAAGAATAGACCACTATTTACATAGTTATTCTTAACTGGATCATTTATAATGAGGTTGTTATTATTACATTGAAAACCGTATTCCCAATTAACAACAAATGCGCTTCTATTTAAAAAAAAGGGATAATTATTTGATATGCATATCGGCTGGACAGAATCGTTAAATTGAACTGGAGATTTAAACTAAATCATAAATATAAAAAACCGATTTCTGTGTCCGTCGGCACAGGTGTTTTGTACTTCACGAAGTTTGAAGCCAACCAGTATCTAGGTCAAAAAGGTTATATATAGGGATTTTTTCATCGAAAATATTTTTCTTGTAATATTATATATTTTTTTGTAATATTAATATTTTTTGTAATATTTTTTTGGATGTAATATCGAGTATTTCCTTTTGTAATATTTTAAAAAAATTTTAGGCTTAAGCTTTATCACATGTGGCGCTGGTTTTTTTCTTTAACTAACTGATTTCACCTAAATTGACCAAAAGTTGACATTTTCCAATCAAAAATCGCGTTTTTCTTAGCATTTTTAGCATATAAACAAGCATTTTACAACAAAAAATTTTCGCCTGCGTTGCGATTTTTGCCTATCTCAAACATTTAACAAAATTTTCATCGAAAATCGGGATTTTCGTGTCATTTTTAGCGCAAAAAATATTTTTCACGTCATCGGCAAGGCAAAACATAATGGGGACTATGTTAAGACACTGTATCTGTAAGAATCACCGGACCCGCGGCACCACATGTCGCAAAAGTTTTCGTCAACCAATAAAATCGATAGATTATAGGTCCCTGATGACAAAATCGAGAAAAAAAATATTGAAACACCACCCCTTTGGATCTGGGGGTGGGGAAGTCAAAAAATCGACTTTTCAGGATCGACTCCGATTCGAATAAAACCTACGCCAATCGATTCCTCGACCCCGATTTGTACACAAAGGTGCCAAAAACGACGGTCGGTGACCTCAGGAACCCATAATTAGATCAGGAAAACCGATTTTTTACCCTATTTTTTGCATTAATACTTCCAAAACTAATTTTTTTCTACTAAGGGGGCGATAAATTTTTGCTTAAAAATTATTTTAATTCATGGCCTAACTATATATATCAATTTTATCAAATTTGGAGGGGACGCCTATGACTTATAGTGCATTGAACATTAGGGTACCTAAAGCGGATTTCGCCAAAACACACAAAAGACAATTTTTTCGCCGGAAAATAACGACGGCAATCGATTCCTCGATCCCACTTTACTACAGGAAAGTGCTATCCGTTTTCAATTTAGACTTCAAGAAGCCTTAGAAATAGGCAAAAGATGTTCACTTCTGATCAACACTCGACAAACAAATTTTGCGACATGTGGTGCCAGTGTCTTTTGATCAATCGTCGATTCTTATAGAGACAGTGTCTTAATTTTTGAAAATTATTTGAAAAAATCGAAAAACATCTTTGCAACCCAATGTTTTTGCCCAAAATGATGGAAAATTTATATAAGAGGGTCTTTTACCGGGCTTTATCCGTTTGCTGAGGGGGTGTCGGTTTGGATGTCGTTTTCGGCGATATTCGAACCGCTTTGTAGTAGTAGTACTATCGCTTTTTGTCGGTGCGACTATCGCTTTTTATCGGTACAACTATCACTTTCTGTCGGTACGACCATCGATTTTTGTCGATACGACTATCGCCTGTTAGCGTAACGCTATCGCCAGTTAGCGGTAGCACTACAGTGCGTTGCAAAAATGTATCCGCACCCCGATTTTTCGGAGTTCGACATGTTCCCGATTGTTTCATGAATGGAAACCTCTTCCATTCGAAAGAGCATGGCTGAAAACCATGTTACAACAAAAATCCGCATATTTGTTCTATTTTTATGAAAGATTTGAGATAAAAAACAGTTTTAGTACCGTTGCATAAATATATCCGCACTTTTAATTGGATTAAAAATATATATTTTATTTTTTTGATTTTGGCTCAATTTCCTTTTTTGGGTCCCCTGAGTACGATAAAAGCTAAAGTTTTGGTCTCCGAGTTCATTTAAGGTCTTTTCTAAAAACGCCATTTTGCACTAAAAACGGGGTTTTTGGGCTTCCAAGGCCCATAACTCCTCACAGTCGTCGAGTTTCGGAATAATTCTTTTGGGTCCTTAAAATATAGCCGTTTAGCTATCGTTTCTGTGGTCGATCATAAAAATC
>OZJO01007080.1:0-18626 GCA_900406225.1 Acrobeloides nanus
ATTTTGTTGAGGTTAAAACTTATAACCCCTAATTTTGACGCATTTTTTTCAATTTTTTGACCCCTGAAAAATTTTTTCAGAATTTTTCGATGCGCGCAATCGATTTTTCGCATGATTTTAGGCCTATATAGGCTGTTTTGGCAAAAAAAATTTTTCGACTGAGAATGACCTATTATCTGCACCCTCCTTTAATATTTTACACATGTATAGGAAAAATTTAGATTTTCGGACATGTTTTCTGGTTGAGAAGTAAGATGAGCAGTTCGATGCCAGGCCGCGACGAAATCATCAGATTAATTCAATTTGCTTTAATTTTCTTCTTTTACGCAAGTAATATTAGTGTGATTTTGGGCCATATGCACAACTAACGCTAAAAGCTGAAGCTAGCGCTATTAGCTATAGCTAACGCTAATAGCGGCAGTTGTGCACACTAGCTACAGCTATTAGCATTAGCTACAGCTATTAGGTTGTAGTTCTTAGCTGTAGCTAACGCTAAGAGTAGCAGTTGTGTATACTAGCTACAGCTAATAGCGTTAGCTGTAGCTATTAGCGTTAGCTACAGTTAATAGCGTTAGCGTCAGTTGTGCATACGACCCTTTATTCTTATCATTAGATGCATAAAATTTACATATTTCTTGCAAACATTCTTGTCATTACTCAATTTTTCATGAAGAGAATATGCAAATTTTTTATATCTATTTAGTAATGTTTTAGGCTATTGGATTTATGTTGAACTCATTTACGTCTATTTTCAATCATACACGCAATTTACTGCTTTGAAAACATTACTCCTACTTCTTGAAGCAACTATGAATACAGTTATAAACGCATTCAATAGTGAAGCAAGTTTTAATTAACAATCGATTGCGCGCATTCCCGAAGCATGACAACGCTTCCTTGATATGATTCAGGGAATGGATTCGATGTATTGACACGAAAATCGAAAAATTTTCTATTTTTATCCTGAAAGCATCCATCTGGGTGTAATTTTATGCGGGGAATCGATCGCACACATTTTCTAAGTATGAAAAAATTATCTTGACCCTGATTCAGGGAATGGAATTGGTGTACGGGCGAAAAAATAAAATTGTTCGATTTTCGCGTCAATACACCAACTCCATTCCCTGAATCAGGGTCAAGATAATTTTTTCATGCTTATAAAATGTGTGCAATCGATTGGCATACGGACCGTTGTTCCGCGAACATGTTACGCGACATCTATTTCATGACAATTGTTTCCGTACACATATTTATTGACATTTGTCACACAACACTTGTTTCGCGACACTTGTTTCCGCGACAGATGCTTCGCGACAGATATTTCGCGACACTTGTTACTCAAAATTTTTTTCCCTTAATAAGTTCGACAGACAGGCTAAACAACGATGTAATTTTTTGCAGCAGGACTTCAGAACTTCTGCTGCAAAAAATTACATCGTTGTCTAGCCTGTCTGTCGAACTTATTAAGGAGAAAAAATTTTGAGTAACAAGTGTCGCGAAGCATCTGTCGCGGAAACAAGTGTCGCGAAATATCTGTCGCGAAACATCTGTCGCGTGAACAAGTGCCAGGAAATAAGTGTCGTCGGGCGCAAAGTTGCGGAACAACGGTCCGTATGCCAATCGATTACCCGCATAAAATTACACCCAGATGGATGCCTTCAGAGTAAAAATTCGATTTTTGCGTCAATACATCGAATCCATTCCCTGAACCATGTCAAGGAAGCGTTTTTATGCGAAAACAACAATCTTTTTTATTTTTTACCCCTTGAGGGACAAGGGAAAAAAATCGAATTTTCAAAAAGTTCTCCGAATCGGCTGATTTTTTGTATTTGGGGGTTTTTCGACATGGAGAACACGATGGCAATATTATTTTTTAACAAAAATTTTTGAAAAAAATAAGGGGTTACTCCCTAAAAATTGAAAAATATGCGAATTTCAAAAATGGTTCCAAATCGGCTAATTTTTTCTATACGGGGGTTCGACTATGGGGGAACACTAATCCGAAAGAATTTTTCAATTTTGACCTCACGGGCTACCGAAAAGGTATAAAAAATCGGGAGTGTATCCCCCGAACGGGGTAAAAATTTAATTTTCCAAAAAAATGCTCCACAAGATATCGCTTGCAACGTAATCGTCTGTAATATTGCCGTCGGTGACGGCAATATTACAACGTTGTTGTCGGCGTCTGTAACATCGATGTCTGTGTCGTCGGCGTCTGTAATGTCGACGTTTGCGACGTTGTCATCAGTAACATTGGCTTAATCCTTGGGTGACAGGTTAGTCCCGAGGACAAGTTAGTCCCGGAGTGACAAGTTAGTCCCAGTGATGACAAACCTGCTATGTACGGGGATAGTCAAAACAGCTATGGCGGTGGCTTGGGATAGACATAATTTACTACCTTGTCATCTTATTACTACCTTGACACTTTCATACTACCTTGACACCAGCCTAAGATGACAAGGTAGTAAATTATGTTTACCCCAACCACCACCATAGCTGTTTTGACTATCCCCATACATAGCGGGACTAACTTTTCATCCTTGGGATTAACTTGTCCCCGGGACTAACTCACTTTGTTAGGGCCAACTTGTCGTCGGGACTTGTCTCCAAACCGGCTTAATATCGGTGCGCAAAGAATGCTTCCGGCTAGTTTGTTATAAATTTTGAATTTTAGATTCGCAAACTTTTTATGGGCGTTCTAAAATTAAAGGCAAATACTATTGCACTAAATCTAAACAAAACGTCTATTAATCCAAACAATAAACCCACTGTTATTGTTCACTCTAAGCTTAATATAAATATAAACAAATAATATGCATATAAAAAGCCTCACTCATTCACAAGAATTTATCCATGATAGCGAAATTTTTCTACTATACACAAGTAGAATTGAAATGAAAATTTTTTAAACTGTATATGAGCATATACAACAGTCAAATAATAGTTATCAAATAAATATCTCAAACTCAAACAATTGATTATGAAAAGTGGAAGCTATTTCGGCTCTTATAGCCCAGTGAACGGGGTGTCTAAAATCGAAAAATTTTATTTTTCGAAATTTTTTCAAAAATGACCTTATTAGGGGTAATTGTATGCGGGAAACATATTGGCGATGTTATTTTTTTGTAAAAACGCTTCCATTTTTTAGAAAATCGAATTGAAGGCAAAGAAAGTACATAATTCGAAAAAGCTAATATACAAAAATTCGATTTTCTAAAAAATGGAAGCGTTTTTACGCAAAAATAACATCGCCAACGTGTTTCCCGCATAAAATTACCATAATAGGGTAATTTTTGGGAAAATTTTGAAAAATAACATTTTTCGATTTTTGACACCACGTTCAATGGGGGTATAAGAGCCGGGACCTGTTTCAATTATTTACTTGTGACTAGAAAATAAAATGGGTGACTAGTATAACTTTTTGACAGATAATACCATGACTAGTCAGGTTTTTTTGAAGCTAAAATATATATCTTTAAAATTAAGCAAACTAGTTAGTAGGTTATCTTGAAAAAAGTTACACTTTTCAAGCTTCGAAATTTCTTTAGTCAGTAGTCATTAGTCACTTTTTTCCTGTCATTAGTCTCTTTTTCTAGTCATTAGTCTCTTTTCCTAGCCACTAGTCAACATTTTTTTGACTAGCGTTGACTAGCCATCGATTGGCTAGTCAAAAAGATGTAGACTAGTGACTAGAAAAGAGACTAGTGAAATTTCTTCAAGATTTTTTTCAAGATAACCTACTGATTAGTTTACTTAATTTTAATGATATATATTTTGGCTTCAAAAAAAACCTCACTAGTCATGGGGTTATCTATCAAAAAGTTACACTAGTCACCCATTTTATTTTCTAGTCACTAGTCAACAATTGAAATAGGCCCCCGAAGTAGCTCCGAAAGGTGAAATTTTAATTTCACTATCAACAATTAGTGCATGTGCAAGTATAATCTTCTGTAAAAGTTGTTTCTCTGTAGCAGTCAAAATCGGAGCAACCTACCGCTATACATGAACCTCCACAATTGTTAATCCCGTCAGTTGCACAAGTTTCAGCCACTAAAATAGTAGGAGGTGTTAAATAAGTCTTGAATAATTTCAAAAAAGAAGCCTACTTATAAGATCGATATTGACCAAAGCAATCATAAAAACAACCAAAACAGTGTAGCAAATAACTTTTGACATATTGATCAGAGGCAGAAAAGTTAAACCAAGTCAAATAGGATGGATGATTTAAGAGACTCAATTGAAATGATGATTCTGGAATATCTTCACGTGTTTATATTCATACCCATCACACATTGAAAACACCAAAAATTATTAAACTCTCTAAAATGTGCAAATTTGTTCCTCTTCGCAAAACATAATATGCATATATCAACGATACCAGATCGCCAAATATCAACGCCTACTTGATTTTGATTCCCTATTGTCACACAAAGCGCATTAATCTTTACTGTCTTTGCGATTATCATGTGTTAAGTTTCACCCCCCGAAACATGGGATTAGCGACAAATTCAGTCACCTAATCATAAATATGAACAATTTTGAGATATTTCACTTAGTATCCGTCCAAAAGTTGAAAATTTGTCCAACTTTTGGTCACAAGTAGCGGCTTTCATTCCATGTAATCCGTAAGGAGTAGCATCATCTCTTATCCCAACGACCCTCTTTAGGGCCACAAGATGTGTCATTGCCCATGCTTCCCGAAGCATTGCCTCCCTGGAACACCCCGGGTAACGCAAAACGGTGGGCATCAATAATTTCAACAAAAAAACAATTTCTTCATTATTTTTTAGGTTTTCACGCAAAAACAACATCACCAACGTGTTCCCTGGCCTAAAAATCCTAATATGAATATTTTTTGGTTGAATTTAAAGAAAAATTTTTTCAACTTTTAGACCATTTTAAGTGGCAGCAACTAAGCGAACTAGCTCCAAAAATTTTTATAGCTCAATCCCATCGGCAATCGATTTTCCTTGTGGAAAAACCCCTATACAGTTTTGACCACCTTTTCGAAAAGGTGGTCAATTGAGTCCTGGAATTGGCACTAAAGTGTTTCTGGAGATTTTTTGACCCGCTGAATCGATTCCCGGTTTTATTTTTTAGTGAAAGTTTTAGGAAGAGGGTGTACTGGAACACAAACCGTTACTTCAGATTATAGGGGTCTAGGGAAGCAGCGAAAATTTTTTATCGCTTAATTCCATCGAGAATCGTTTCCTCGCTAGAAAACCCCTCTAAAGCTACTGTTACAATAGGCGGAAATCGGAAACCGAAAAACGGGAGCGTTTTTCGGAAAATCGAAATGTGGTTACAATGAAAATCAAAAAATCGGAAAGAGAAAACGGTCCGAAAATCGGAAATGTGGTTACAATAGCCGATTTTTGGTCCCGTTTTTCGGTTTTCGATTTCCGCTCATTGTAACCGTATTTTTTAACTTGTGAATTTGATTTAACGACATAATAAAAAGTCACTTCCGAACTGTGAAAATGCTTCCGTGTCCCTGATTCAGGGAAGGAATAGGTGTTTTAAAGCGAAAAATCAAATCAATAAAGCGAAAAAATTGATTTTCGCTTTAAAACACCGATTCCTTCCCTAAATCAGGGTCAAGGAAGCATTTTTACAGTTTGGGAGTGCGCGCAATCGATTCTCCGCTTAGAAAAACCCCTATACAGCCGGTTTTCCGGCGGAAAATCGAACTTTTTTCGATTTTCCCTTCAATACACCCACTACCTTCCCTGAATCAGGGTCAAGGAAGCATTTTCACAATTCGGGAATGAGCGCAATCGACTCCCCGCATAAAATTAGGGGTAGTAAGATCATTTTTAGAAAAAAATTTTTTGTCGGAGAATGACCTATCTGGACCGCCCTTTAACACATCTCAAAAAATCGGAAATCCGATAAAAAAATCCGATTAAAAAATTCGATCGGAAAAAATTTCCAGTTTTCCGAAAATCGGAGCCAAAAATCGCTCATTGTAACCACACACCCGATTTTCCGAAAAACGGGGCCGAAAATCGGAAAATCGCTCATTGTAACCACATTTCCGTTTTCCGGTCCCGTTTTTCGGCTTCCGATTTTCGGTTGCATTGTAACCACTTTTTTTCCAATTTTCCGATTTTCGGCTCCGATTTCCGCCCATTGTAACCGTAGCTTAAGAATGTATTTTTTACAAAAATTTTCAAAAAATTTTTTTTCAGAAAACGGGCTCTGATTGCTACCCCCCCCCCTTTAAGGTTTTATACTGATTCCAGAAAGCTTGAAAAATGATTTGGGCAATTTTCTAGGAGATTTTTAGGACAGAATCCGAGTTTGAGATCCATGTTAAAAATGAATTTGACCCCGTGAATATACAGCTACTTTTTGAGATGATTTAAAAATGAACCTATGGACAAAATGTCAAATGCATGATACTTACATTTGGGGTTAAAATGTTCATAAAAAGACAATCTTCACTTTGTGGGGGATATGTTAGATTGTAAGCAGGTTGTGGGCAGATAGCTCGTTGATAAGTGGCATTATATGGAGATGACCCAGAAAACTTGGTGAGATTCGTTGGTCTCTAAAAGTTTAAAGATTTAGAAATTTCTAGTATTTCTAGATTTTTAGATTTCTAGGATTTCTTTCTCACCTGAAATCTTTGTTGATTCGCAAATGGTATCCCAAGAAAAACGTCTGCTTGGCCATAATACAACTTGCTAGTATCGCTTCCATAATCCACATGAACCCCTATAACCGAACCTCTTGAAGTACTGACTTGCACTAGATTTTCTCCAAAACATTTCGATAAAAATATTAACAACATAACATTGATTAAAAAATATAACTTCATATTCTTTTAAGGTATGAAAAATTTAGTAAAAATTATAGAATTTTTTTATTACTAAGAATTCCAAAAATTAAGAACCAAAATGATAATGATGGTTTCTTTCTGGATCCTTAACTCATTTTTATATAGAGTACAAAACGAACTTTTGGACTAACTATCCCTTTTATGAGTTCGACGTATGTGTGATTCACTGAATCAGTATTTTTGATTATTGAACGATTAACTCGAACCAGTATTATCTTTAACTATAAAAACGTCATTTTATTACTTTGTAATTCTTCGATTTTTAAGGACAAAAAGTCATTTCATATAAAATTCAAAAATATTTTAAAACTATATAAAAGCTTTATATAAGTCTGTCAGAATTAAAACTTTTTTTCGATGTCGAAAAAGTAGTGAAAATTTTCTGAAATTTAAAATAGTGAAACTTACTCCTATATCCTCTTATCTAGGTGAAATTTACACCTAGATCGACCCATCTAGGTGAAAAAGGGGCCCTTCAGTGTCAAATTTTTATCACTAGTGACAAAAATTTAACACTTGAGGTGGCCCCCTCTTTACCTAGATGGGTCGATTTAGAAGTAAATTTCACGATTTTGAATTTCGGCCAATTTTCACCACTTTTTTCAACATCGAAAAAAGTTTTAGTTTCGACGAACTTGTATATTCAAAAAACTAATCAATTATTGGGTTGTTCAGAAAGTTCTGTCCATTCTATGTGATTTTTTCGTGTTTTTAATTGAATTTCTCTCGTAGTGGAATCATCTAATTTGGATGATCTTTTTTCAACATATCACATTTTTATGTAGATTATGAAAAACATAAAATTATTGCAAGAATATGCGAATTTTATAGAATCGGCGTTTGAAAGAGGCGACGTATTTTGTTGGATTTTCGTGATTTTGTAAGCTGCCGTATTGGTGTCACAACTTACGAAAAGCAAAGATGATTTTTTTTAAAAACATTTTATGCCATGTTAATATGCTATAGATTAAAAAAAATTTTTTTTATTCATTCCTTCATGTCTTGTCTCACAATTCTTATATTACAACTTGACTTGAGTCTTATAAGCTTTTCATGTATTGACGTTAGAAACCTTATCTCTAATAAACTGTAATCCAAATTCTAACCCTCCTTGCTTAACCAAAATTGCGCCGTAAGCAGTAGCCAGGGAAGTAATCGCGACGAGTGCGGGAACAGGCAGGGAGCTATTTTAATAAACCGTCTGTTTCACCGGATTTTCCGGCACCTAAAAAAGAGAGCTAGACGATTCTGAGGGATCCTGATTTTCAGGGCTCCTAAAATTCCTGTACTTCAGAATTCCTATTACACCCAGTTTTCAAGAATCAATGAATTTCAGAAACCTGGAAAAAAAGGGATTTGCAGAACCCTAAATTTTAGGGGCCCTGAAAAGCCAGGATTTCTGGATTCTCAGAATTTTTCCTTTTAGTAGTTATTTTATTCTTTTAATCTCACACTGAAAAGGGGTCACTACGATTCAAACCAAAAATCGGACAGCGCTAATCGATTTTCCTGTAAGAAAAACGGGGATATAACGTGACTCTATTTTAAAAATTTGCTCATTTCGCCCCTCAAAAAGTCGAAAAATTCCACTTTTTCAGGCCGTACTCTGAAAACAAGTAAGCTGCAAAAATTCTTGAATATTGTTGGCACAGTTGTAATTTGGATAGATTTTAATTAAAAATTGATTAAAACATAAAATAAACTGATTCCAGTTGAAAATTTTCCCACTTTTTTCCCAAATTTGCGCGCCGTGCCTGGGGCTCCACCCTTTAAAAATGTCAAAAAATGCCAAAATCGGATAACGTCATTTTGTAATTTTGTCTTGTTAAAAATGTGGTCCTAAAGAGGTTGTGAATTACTTTGTTGTGTTTGCCTGATTTGTAAGAATTTCCGTTTATAGCACTTTGTGTTAAATTTCGTATTATTATGAACTTTGGAGTATATAATATAGTGCCACTTCATAAACTGATAATAAAAAAATTTATCTCCAAGCGGGATTTGAACCCGCGACCTTGTGGGAAAAATCAAAAAGTCCATTTTTTTCAAAAACGACCAAAAATTTTTTTTCGTGTCAAAATATTTTTTTCACACATAAATTGAGTTGTATAAATAAAACGATAGGCTTCAAGAAATATCACTCAATAGTTGTTGTATTTTTTGAAAAAATTTTCAAAATTTTTCAATGAGCGCAATCGATTTCTCGCATAAAATTATCCCTAAAGGGTCAATTGTTAAAAAAATTTTCTCCCGGCCGTAAGTTAGACCTTCCCCCTTTAATGTCCTACTAAAAAGCCGATTCGATGTTGGGATTTGGCACTCTTTTGGGGCCGTTTTATTTTAATTTAATTTTTCTGTGATATCTTCCTATTCAATTTCAGGAGAGATAAGGGTGTGCTGACCCAACAGGAGTTACTCCCAAATTACTGGGCCTTTAACTCACTGCCCAATGCCTCGGAGCCAGGGGATTTCACATGATCAAGGCTTCGAGATCGAACTTAGATGCGCCGGCCCCAACGTTGCTTAACTTGCAAGATCGGATGATCCGTTAAGTGGGGGTCGCTTAGTAGTACCGAATTTTTTATCTTCCCTATTCTATTAAACGGGAAATTGCCTGTCTATGTCACCAATCTTTGTAATCTTAAATCCTAGAACGTTACAAATGTGATTTTTGGGCCAATTCGAGACTCCGTCTCGAATTGGAGACGTCTCGAATTAGTAGTAATTCAAGGCGTTTAGCGTCCCGACCATCTGCTCGAGACGGTTAGCGCACAACCTTAACTAAAAAGCTGATCCGGCGTTGGGCTTTGGTACCCCCCCCCCCCTTCGGGTCGCAGTCAAAAACTTGGGGGGGGGGGCAAGGTAATTTTTTGGTAATGCGTGCGACCCCACCCTCTTCCCCAATTTGGAAGAGAAAGGGGAGGATGTACACGTAAGATAATTACCCTTTTATCCCTTTCTGGGTGCTGCAACGCCCCACACTTAAACTGCTGTAATTTCTATCAAAAACTTGCCTTGGGTTTTTAGAGGTACGATAACATTAATATTATAAAACATGAATTTTTATTTTATTAAGAAATACAATGACTTTACGTTCTCAAAATCAAGAGAATTTTTTATGAAATGCTTTATGTATTAAGAGACACTTTCTCGAGAGTTCGAACCTGGGGTTAAACGGTTCGAGTGCACTCTAATTTGAATTTATTTATGGAGATTAACTCTTGGGAAAGTTTTTAAAAGTCATTTTGAGTCAAAACTCGAAGTTCAAAAAATTCAAAACCATGTCCGAAGCTCAATACCATTGATTTTACGTGTATTTTTTGAATTTTCTAACCTCTCTAAAACACCCAAGATAATTTTTTTCGGCCAAAATTTCTTTCTGGCAGATGTATTTCAATATGGAGAACATTTCTAGCGTGATTTCGAAAAAATCCGAGAAACTTCGATTTTTGAGCCATTTTTACACGATGGGAGTAGAAATGAGATCGAAAAAAAATTTTTCTCGGATTTTTTCGAAATCACGCTAGAAATGTTCTCCATATTGAAATACATCTGCCANTCAAAAAATACACGTAAAATCAATGGTATTGAGCTTCAGACATGGTTTTGAATTTTTTGAACTTCGAGTTTTGACTTGAAATGACTTTTAAAAACTTTCCTATGAGTTAATCTCAATAAATAAATTCAAATTAGAGTGCACTCGAACCATTTAACACTACTCCCACCTGGGTTCGAATTTTCGAGATATTGTCTCTTAAAAACTAAATAAACATTACAAATTTCTTTAAGTTGTTGATTCTGTAGTAAAAAACAACAAACATTTTCTACACACACAGGATGACAGAGTTGCAAGACTTATGGCAAAGACAAAATTTACGCAAAGATGAACCGAACCTTGCTAGTGCCATAGATGTCGTTTTCTTGGCAGCATTCTGGACCACTACACCATGGTGGCCCTACTTATTTAATATGCTTATAGTTAATTTAGAATTAGGTTTTTCCTTCATAACGGTTGCTTTTACTTGAACAATATTTAACTTTTTTGGGCAACAAAATTGTATCAAACTTTTTCGGATTTTTCTAAAAGTTTTTTTAATAACAAGTTGTTAACTCCAAAATTTACTCGTTCATTAAAATGTATAAAAAAGGGTTCAATCCGCATTGGATTATCCAGGACATATTTCCAATAAAACCACCATAATTTGGATCGACATAGACAACAAGAAAATTCCAATAAATAGTTTGAAACGTGGCATAAACTCCTATTATTAGAGCCTAAAATTGCAATTAACTCGAGATTAAAAAAATAAGATTTTTGGGTTGAACTTTGGGCACTATAACTTTCGCCACGTTGCCAAAAAACTATAACTTTCGCCATGTTCGTGTCAATATACATATTTATTGCAAATCAGACAACTCAATTAGTCGAAATTAATGTTTATTGACATGAAAGTGGTTAAAGTTAACGTGGCGAAATGCGGAGGGGGTGACCACTTTTAGCGGCAGAGAGGTGGTGTAGATCTACACCCTCTATACACCTATGGGGTGGACTAGACAACAACTGTATGTGTTCTATCATATTTGCCACTTTTCTTCATGTATACACTAGAGTTTATCGTAACAAAGATACAAACTATAGAGTACGATCAAAAAGCTAAAAAAACATGCCTGAATAAACAATTTGATTTCATATTTGAAGTCATGCGTAGTCTGATATTGTTTTTTCTAAATTAGTTTTTTTTAACTTCAACGACTGAATAATTCTTACTAATATTTTCATGTTAATAATCGTTAGTGCATAAAGTACAGCACCGCAAATATTTTGTGTACCGTTAACAATAACATCTACGTAAGGCATATAAGCACCAATACTATCTGACGTATAACTCCATGTTAAACTGTCTAAAGCATAGGTCAAACCACAGAGAGGTGTACTCCATAAAGCTGCAAAAAATAGTCCCCAAAGCCATGCAAATATTATCACTTTCTAGCAAAAATTGATTAAAAAACAGGGATTACGGTGCTCGAAGATAATAAAAATAAACGGTGTCAATTATTATTTTTAAAAACTGTTTCCAACTTTTGACTCAATTAGCTGAGGCGATTAAAATGAATATCATATCATAGGGGTTCTGATTTTTCTAAATGATCGAGTGGCTAAAGCACTAGATTTTTAGTTTAAAGCAAAGGTTCGACTTCCAGAGGCGTCTTAATTTTTTTGCATTTTCTTTCTTTATTTCTTTTCTATTGGGTTGTTCCAAAAGTTTTTACTTTTCACTTTACACTTTTCACTCTACACTTTTCACTTTTTCAATTGAATCGGAAAGTGCTTCAAAATACATTCCGACTTTCTTTCAATTGAAAAAAGTGAAAAGTGTAGAGTGAAAAGTGAAGTGTAAAAACTTTTGGAACAACCCAATATTTGCCGCTTAAAAATACATCAAATTTCGGCATTTTTTGCTCGTTTTGGATGAAATTTTTTTAGTACTAAGCAAAAACGTTGCTCAAAAATATTCCTTCAGATTCGAGTTCCCCATGTCGAAAATTTCGTTAAAAATCGACTCCTATAGACAAATATGAACACATTTTAAAACAAGGCTACATTTTTGAGGCCATGATTTTTTGAAAAATCTAGATACTGACACGAAAGCATGAGTTACGCTCAAAAAGACTAATTGGATCGTATTCAGCATACATTTTTGATTAGGAATAAAAAAAATTTCATCGAAAACGAGCGGAAATGGCGAAATTCGATTTATTTTTTGAGCGGCAAATACATTATGATACAACCCAATACATAAAACTTTAAAGAAAACAATGAAAAATTTAATACCAGTACTTTTACAAAAGGCCAATTTCTTGAATTTACTTTAAATTTTTATGCAAAAATAACATCTGCATGTATTCAGCGCATACAATTACACTCTATAAGTCAAGTTTATGAAAGAAAAAAGGCAAAAGAATTAAAACGATGCTAGGAGTCGAACCTGAGAGCAAAATCTGAAAGGTAGAGCTTTAGCCACTCGGCCATAAAGAAATGTAGGAAACCTCTATGATATGGCATCCATTTTACTCGTCTCAACGAGCTGAGTCGAAATGTGCAACCATTTTAAACCGTTTTTTAAAAATAATCCTTTCACCACTTTTTCCTCATTTTCAAACGTCATGGAGTTCTTACATTTAAAATGCGCTTTTCAAAAGGTTTGGCATTATCAGGGTTAATACTTAATGTTATATATCGATTAAAAGCCAATAGTAGGTTAAAGGGCATAATGGCAAAATACCCAGCATTCATTATAGCACCACATATCTAAAAAAGCTGATGAATCAATATGAAAATATGTACTTTAATTGGCCAATACAATTCTGGAGTTCTTATAAGAGTAAACGGCAGTGAAACAATACTATGAAAACATAGCTGAACACAATCATTCACACCTAGATGAAAAATAATCCGATAAACAGGTGCTGAATATTGACCCTTTTCAACGAATAATATCTAAAATTTTATAAACACTATTTTGCCTATATTTATACCGATGCATTTACCTTATATATTCCCCTTATTACCATGCCCTTAGAGGGGTCTTTATGGTACCAATGGGAAAAAATTTTCATCTTTTCATTTTCGGGGGGGGGCAGCTGTCCCCTTGCTCTACCACCCCTAAATACACTATTGTATAGAACCCAAGTTGAGGGGGAAGAAAGAGAGGGGGCATACCTCCCTCGCTAGCCATAAAAGTATCACTTGACGTCAAAGTCTCAGAATTTTAGAAAAATCAAATGTCCTAAAAATCTAATCGGGAAACCTCATTTGGGGATAAAGTATTCTACAGAGTATTTGGCATGTTTTAAAGGAAAAAGATTATTACAGGGTGATTAAATTCCCAAGAGTTGTAGTGCATGAGCTCAGCTCTCCAAATGACACCAAAACTATATTACCAACATTTAGGGATTCCGAAATATGCTCATTTTATTTTAAAAAATATGCTCATTTAAAAAAAAATTTTTAATGTTTTTTGGTTCTAAAAAATCGAAAGTAAACTCTTTTTCAGTAATTTTTTTCTAAAAAAATTCTATGACGGTGGCTATCAATTAGTCCTTACATATTTTTTGGATTCCAGAGAGAGAGAGAGGTGGATATATCCACTCCCTATTCAGCGATGGTCCCCTCTAAATACTCTGGTCTATATCTTAATTAACTGTCATTGGACATAAAAATACAAGCTTTTTAAAAACTAACTCTTAAAATGATGACATAAATAATCAAAGGAACAAAGCTAAAAACCACATATACAGTTCCTCTTATGATATCTTGTTCGGTTACACTAGTTGCATTAAATTCCGATGACATTTGTTTACTACAAATAATAATTGTCCGAAAATAGATGGTACCACNAATCAAAGGAACAAAGCTAAAAACCACATATACAGTTCCTCTTATGATATCTTGTTCGGTTACACTAGTTGCATTAAATTCCGATGACATTTGTTTACTACAAATAATAATTGTCCGAAAATAGATGGCACCACCCTCCACGCAATGGGTGGAACAACCCACTGTGTGAGACCACTCGGTTTTGAATTTGAACTTCCCACCAATCCCTGAAATCAAGGATTGGCGGGAAATTCAATTTCAAAACCAATTCCAAAAATCGCCAACTTCAAACGCGATTATCTCGACAATGGTAACGATTCAGAATTTACTGTAAAAACAAAAAAATGCTCCATTTTTCATGAATTTTCCGCATATATATAAATTATGGCAAATTTTTTTTTTCAATTTTTCGTAAAAAAGTTTATGACCGTAAAAATTTTTTCAAAGTTTACGATTTTCGTAACTTTTTGGCCATCTCTAATTACAACAAAAGCATTTGCCTAGGTTTCAAATTCCTGATTTAATCAAAATTTGTTTATTTACAAGAAAATAATTTGAATTTCTTGAGCATCTAGGAAAAAGTAAATATAGCATTTTTCTCAGCTCAATGAGACGAATAAAATGACACCAAAATTATTCAGTTTAAAAATTATTTTGGGTATTAAAACGAAAATATTTGAAATTTTTTGCAAATTTTCGTTTCAATAACCCTAAATGATTTTCGAATTGAATAATTTTAGTGCCATTTTATTCATCTCATTGAGCTGAGAAAAATGCATATCTACTTTTTCCTAGGTGCTCAAGAAAAATTATTTTCTTGTCAATAAACAATTTTGATTAAATCAGGAATTTGAAACAAATGTTTTCATTGTAATACACAGACGAAACTTCACATACAATTATATCAAAAACTAAACGATTCAGAAGGTGCCATAGAAACAAAAAATTTTTGGGTTAAAAATTCGAAAATAACATGGGAAAGTTTTTAAAAATCATTTCGAGTCAAAATTCTTCCCTAAAAAATTCAAAATCAAGTCCAAAGCTGAAGACCATCGATTTTATGTGTGTTTTTTGAAATTTCTAACCTCTCTAAAACACCTAAGATAATTTTTTTCAGCCAAAATTTCTTTCTCGAAGATGTATTTCATATGGAAAACATTTCGGAGCACGTTTCGAAAAAATTTGAGAAACTTCGATTTAAAGCCATTTTTACACGTGATAGTAGAAATTAGAGACCGAAAAAAATTGTTGGTACACCGTGGGGGTATGGCGTGCAGAATCGATTGGCGATATTTTTTTGGTTCAATTTTGACCCTTGCCTACACTTTTTCGGAATTTTGGACGCCACGCACCAACTCCATAATTTTGGTCTAAATTTCTTGGGTTTTGGAAAAAGTGGATTTTATTCAGCTTTTTCAAAAACATAAGGAGTAACCAAGAGTATAAGTCTTCTATTTTTCAAGTCTGTTGGAGGTTCCCTCAAATAAATTATTTTCTGATTTTTTAGTCATTTGACTTACAAAGTTCCCATGTACTCTCTAATTTCCCATTGCACTACTGCTGACTACATATCGTAATTAGAGAGTACGACGAGAAATTTGTTCACTTCCCCCAGTTATGGCGATGCTCTCTGCCCCCACACACATAATTAAGCTCATAGATCAGTGGCTTCACTACGGGGAGAGGGGTCCGCAGGGGCTGTGAACCCTCCTCCAAAAAATTATAGAAACGAATAAATTTATCTATAATGATCCCCTTATGTTTTTGCCAAAAATTTGATTTTTCAACAAAAACTTTCATTTTTTCAATTTTTCCCTAAAAATGTCATTTTTCATCAAAAATCATTCGCTCAAAAATGCGATTTTTGGAATAAAAATGACACTATTTTTTAACTAAAATTTAGAATAATAGGCCCCTACCCCAATTCCGCGGCCTTAACATAGATCAGATAATTTTCTCATATCAGGCCTGATATGAAAAAGTTGCTGTAACATGCTGAGATTTAAGAGACACTATCTCAGGAGTTCAAACATTGCCTTAAACGGTTTGACTGTGCCCCAAATTGAATTTATTTAGTGAGATTAACGCATGGGAAAATTTTTAAAAGTCATTTCAAGTCAAAATTCGGGTTCTAAAAAATTCAAAACCTTATTGCTCAAAAATCCGATTTTACGTTGATGTTTGATTTTTCTAACTCGTCTAAAACACCCTATATAATTTTTTTCGGTCAAAATTTATATCTATTTGATGTAATTCAACACGGAGAACACTTCTAGCATGGTTTCGAAAAAATCGAAAAAATTCGATTTTTGGGCCATTTTTACAAGAGGGCACAGTAGGAGGGTTCGAAAAAAAAATTTTTCTCGAATTTTCTCGCTAGAAATGTTCTCCGTGTTGAAATACATCGGTCAGATTGAAATTTTGGCCGAAAAAATTACCTAGGATAATTTAGACAGTTTAGAAAAATCAAAAATTCAACGTAAAATCGAGTTTTTGAACTTCGAATGACGGAACGACACCAGCGTCTTAACATTTGCGCCCCAGACATTTGCGTCCCGACATTTGAAGCCCCGATATTTGCGGCTCAAACATTTGAAACCCCGACATTTGCGGCTCAACATCCTCGAGGTTTTAAATGGAGCCGCAAATGTCGGGGTTTCAAATGTCGGAGCCGCAAATGTCGAGGCCGCAAATGTCGGGCCACAAATGGCAAATGTCGGAACGCAAATGTCTGGGACGCAAATATTAAGACGCTGGTGTCGTCCCGCCCGTCAATCTCACTAAATAAATTCAATTTGGAGCGCAGTCGAACCATTTAACACTATGCCCTTTCAAGTTCGAGTGTTCAAGAAAACGTCTCTTAAATAGCTAGCTGTAACTACAAAAAATTTTCTTCCCGGCTACTTTTCAACAAAAATTCTATGAAAATTGATTTGTGGGTGGTGAGAAAAATTTTTAAATTCTGATTAAATGTAACAATTTTCTTGAATTGAATATCAAATTTATTACAACGAATTGGAGAAAGAAGACTTTATACCTCAAACTTTGTTCACTTGTACTTTTCATTAAAAATATGGGAAATTTCTTGTAAAAGTATAGGAAGTTTTTTAAATTAATGTTCCATAAAAAGTTTTTTCCACCTGAAAGTCCTGAGCTGTAAAAATAGCATTTTATTCGACAATTTTTATTCACTTTTTACTAACAAGGGAGCGGCACCAGTTGATGGTGCGATTTCACAAAATTTCGAGTATATTCTTGTACAGCACCCTGACTTGACTTTAAAAAAATAGAGTTAGCTGATGACGGCCACTGTGTGGCTAGCTAATGGCTCCCAAAGTTGACGAAAAACAATATGCTATACCATATCCAAAGTATGAAAGTCTTTATTGTTCAATCATGGCTTAGTGGCTATGATTCCAACTTGTCATTTTGCTGTCTCAAGTTCAATCCTGCTACCTAGTTTAAATTTTTACTTTTAAAGTTTTTTAAAAATTTTTTCAATAATAAGAACGTTTATTTTATTTTTAAAAAGAAAAAAACTGAAAACTTTTAATAAAAAGTCATAACAATAAAATCATACATGTTGCAACTTTAAAAATTTAAATATTAACACATTATTATAACACGTATGTTTCAAGCGGCAATAAGTCTGTGCCAACTTTGGTTTTTCGATCGTTTTTGATACTCGGGGGGTTTCCGGCTATGGGGAACTCAAATCCGATGGAATTATCAAGTTTTAACTTCAGGGGGTACCTCTACTGAGGGAGAGAGATGGGTAAAAACGTTAAAAATTCAGGTCTGTTTTTTGTAATCCATTTATGACCATAATCCCGAGCTCTAGAACAAAAAATAACAGCGGATTCTTGTTCAGCGCCTAGAAGAATCCTAGGAACGTCGAAAATTTCGTAACAAACCGAGCTTTATATTTCGTAAAAAACCGAGCTTTAAAAAACCGAGCGAAATATCAACATTTTAAACCTAGGGTACATCTTTGAGACCCCAATTTTTCGAAAAAGTTTGGATATTGACACGAAAACATGAGTTTCGCTCAAAATTGAAATTAGGGTTTGGCGGGAAATTCAAATTCTAAACCAATTCCAAAAAAATCCCCAACTTCAAACGCGATTATCTCGACAACGGTAGCGATTCAGAATTTACTGTAAAAACAAAAAATGCTTCATTTTTCATGAATTATTCGAATATATATAAATTATGGCAAATTTCGCTAATTTAAAGAATTTTCAATTTGTGACCTCCTACTTTGTTAGCGATTTTTACATTTTTTGGGATATGATTTTTAAAAAGTAACTTGGCCATGGATATCGGTCAGGATTTCTAGTTTACGAATCCGTTTCGAATGGCCAGTTTGCTATCCAGGAACATGGCTGAAAATATTAAGTTTTGCAT
>OZJO01007084.1:0-10937 GCA_900406225.1 Acrobeloides nanus
AAAAATAAAAATTTTCGAAAAATTTCGATTTTTTTCAGCTTGGGGGACCAAGGCAAAATTTCGAAAAAAATGAAAAAAATTTTTTTTTTTTTTCTTCGAAAAAAGTGTTGATTCTACCTATTTTGGACCTGAATAACATGAATATGCAAAAATTTTGGCACCTAAACCCATAAATACGAATTTTTATGGGGGGTGCCAACTTTTTTGCTCGCTACTGTATTGATTTTTTTGAAAAACTTTCACGTTTAAGATGAAAATGCTCAGAAAATGACGATTTTTGGAGAAAAAATGATGACTTTTTTGACTTTTGGAAAATTATTGTGGTTCCGGTTCCACCCAAAAAATTTTTCCTGTTTCTGTTCCACATCAGGAAACGGTACAGGTAACGGGCCATCACTGCCCCAACCTCCTTTTTGCCACTTCCTATCACTCTCCCTTTTTTAGGGAATCATACACATCCTTGTTGACGATTCAGCTTCTGCTCTCAGAACTTTTGCCTCATAGAACTTTTGCCCCCAGCCAAGATATAGCACTTTGTCCCCGGAAAATTTTCCTACATGGAAATTACTAAATAGTGTTCCAGTGGAAACTAGAACAGTTTACCCCAACGGAAAATTGCTCGGGATAATTGCCGTACGTCTTAGCTGGGACAAAAATTTTAGGGGCAAATGTCCTATGGAGCAAAAGTTCTGGAGGAAAATGTTGATTCGCCTTTTGGGGGGTCATTTTTCGGCCTTGTCTGTGCGAGAGGTACCAAATCTGTCATCACTTTTCTTGTATTACCTATACAAATTTAGCATACCAATTGCGGGTCGTAATATAACCCGAAACCATTATAACCATTCTCTTATTGCTAAGGTGCTACATGCAAAATTCATTTCAAAAGCTGCAACTAGCGGATTGGATGAAATTTTAACCGCTTATGATGTTGTAAGTTAATTTATAAAAATCGAAATAGGACTAATTTTTGTTGTTAGCGTGCTATTTGGTTGAATAAAATATAGCTCTCGGGTAGGATGGCAGGAGGGCAAAGGGCCTTTTTGTGGGACAAGCCCACTAAAGGAAAACAGAGAAAATATGACTTTCGGATAAAATGGCAGTCCATTTTGGTTCGTCCAAGCTGGCCCTATTTTTGGATTGTCCTATTTTTGGACTTTTTGCCACTGGTTAGGGAGGAGACTCCCCCCCCCCCTTTGGCCATTTGTGGTGGGAGAGAGGGCGAGTTTTGGGCGGAGGTGCGTTGAGCAAAGGGACTAAAAGTTTGAGGATGTGTGTTCAACATTCAAAAAAGCAGCAAGAATAAAAATTCTGATTTTAATAGGGCTCTTATTACGCCGGTCCCATCACAATTGGTACTCCCGCACAAACTTTTCAAGTAGTATTTGATACCGGTTCATCAAATCTTTGGGTTCCATGCTCAAGTTGCCCAAGTTCTTCTTGCGGTAGTCTTCGTAGATTCACATGCTCTTCTTCATCGACTTGTGCATCATCATCACAATCTTTTTCAATTCAATATGGTGATGGTTCGACAACAAAGGGTACTGTTGAAAGAGATGTGGTTTGTGTAAGTTTAGGTTAAACAGATATAAAAAGAGTAATAAGAAAAATTTAGTTTGTTGGCGCAAATAATCGAGGATGCACAAGTAATCAACAAGGTTTTGCTTGCATATCAAGTGCTAGTGGGTTACAAGTAAGAAAGATATACATAGCAGATATCCAGTGGAGTAGACAGGCCCCGGAACGGAGAGGGTGTATTGTACCCCATGTTACTAATTTGGGGGGAGGGGTAGTTTCTAATGTCAGGGGAGGAGAGTGTAAGCTAGCTTCCCCTGTAGCCATATGAGAATTGTTCATGTATGATTTTTTAGGGCTCACAAAATGATGGACTTCTCGGTATGGCATGGGACTCGATTTCTGTTGATAGTATTGCTCAGCCAATAGATCAAATTTTCCAAAATACTGCACTCTGTCCACAGGCATTGTTTACTTTCTGGATGAACCCAAACACGAATGTTCAAAGTGGTGGTGGTGAAATGACTCTTTGTTATATTGATTCAACTAGATACACCGTAAATTTTTTATATAGCGAAAATTTTGGTGGGAGGATCGGAAATATTGTAGAAATCTTTATATGTAAGATGGTATTTTTTAAATATTTTTTAGGGCTCAATAACCTACATCCCACTTTCCGCCACCGACTACTGGC
The DNA here is from genome assembly GCA_900406225.1 of Acrobeloides nanus. Taxonomy (NCBI): domain Eukaryota; kingdom Metazoa; phylum Nematoda; class Chromadorea; order Rhabditida; family Cephalobidae; genus Acrobeloides; species Acrobeloides nanus. Next base: position 2,207 of record OZJO01007084.1, read on the forward strand.
GCATTAACCTAGGCTCTGTGTCCCTAGGAGGCAGCTCTGTAAGTGGACAAGCTACGGCAATTGTTGACACCGGTACATCTCTTATTGCTGCAGCTCCAGCTGCTGCTAGCTCAATAATGTCGAAAATTGGTGCACAAAGTATGGGGGATGGCACATATGAAGTTAGCTGCAGCCGACTTTCTAGTTTGCCTATTTTGACATTTGTTATCAATGGAGTCAGTTTCTCACTTCCCGCTTCTAGTTATATTATTGAAGTAAGAAAAAATTTTAAGTTAGAAATTAAAAGAGGTCCCCATACCCTTTGGCCCAGACCCGGCTCCCAAGAGACCAGTCATCTTTGGCCAAGGCTCCCAACTGGGACATAAATACAGCAACCTTTTCAAAAAATTTCAAAATTAAAAATTTTTTTAGTACTATAACGGAAATCAATACATATGCATGGTAGGTATTATGGCATCTGGAGACAACATGTGGATCCTTGGTGATGTCTTCATTCGCAAATATTACACCGTTTTTGACCATACCAATCGTCGTGTTGGCTTTGCACCAGCCACTAGTACACCAGCAAACACCTCTGGAGGTGGTGGTTCAGCCCCAGCTCCAGCACCGGCGCCCGCTCCTCAACCAGCTCCAGCACCTTCTAATTGTGTAGACAACGTCAAGTAAGTTTATGGAATTTTGGAGGTTTCGAATTTTGAATTTTTTTTAGTTGTGCCACTTGGGTTGCCAATGGATTTTGCACAAATTCATTTTATGTTGGAAAGTATCAAACCTATTGCCCTCATCGTTGTGGTTATTGTTAAGTAAAAATTAACAGAGAATTAAAGAGTATCAAGAACAATTATCATACGGTTGTTATTTTATGCATCAATAAAGCAATTTCAAAAGCATGTCAGATTGTAAGTTGGATGCAAAAGTATTGCATCACATTCAAAAATGTTGCCCTACACCATTCACTGCGGTTTTTTTGGGAAAAATTGTCAGAAATTCGAAATTTTAAAAACTAGTCATTCGACTCAAAGAGACGAATAAAACGAGGTATATATCGATCTCCGTGCATTGATGCCCCTCATACATATTTGATAAAATAAAAATATTTATTCTCTACAGATATATTAATCTTTACAGTACTACATAAAGTATTACAAGTACAACTAGCATGTATATTTTTATAAAAACTTCTTAAGTAAAAGTTAGAAAGCATGCTTTATTGATTCGATTCGTTAACTTTATTTTTTCGATGAATTTTCTTAACAAAGAAGAATTTGACGTCTTCAATAAATCCTCTCTGAGATTTATGAGATAAACTGTCGGTTAATCGGTTGTGTAGTGAAGGATCGTAGCGTTTGTTTGTGCTTTTATTATCCTAAAATAATCTTTAAAAACTCTATATGAAGTTGTACCCACTCCCCAAGGGCGTCCAAAATTCAATTTTCCAAAACGAGCTCGAAGATCTTATTTGTTGTTTTCGGCATGGAGAATACGATTCCGAGTCAAATTTTCAAATTTGAAGGGGTACCCTCCCCACAAGTTAGGGATATCCCCAGTGGCCTCAGGAAGAAGCGGGTGGAACACCTCCCCCTAGAGGGCCGAAATTCTTTAAAAAATCGTCAATTAAAGGTCCCGTATGTTTTTTGTTGAGAAAACAGCCTTTTTGGGTAAGTGCCTCCTAGTCGACCGTTCTCCTTAAAGGGCTAGACCACGTTACCCAGAAATCAATATTTAACTATGCCAAACAGTACATAACCCCCATTTAATAACCAAAGAACACGAAAATGACAATGAAAAAATTTGAACACTTCATCTTCATCCCGAAAAATTCAATTGAAAATGACCATTTTTAGCCATTTTACCGCTATTTTCTTGCATTTTATGGCTAAAAATCACTCAAAAATAATTTTTTTATCGGAAAAATTGCATAATTTACCGTTTTCGACCATGCTCTACAACATCCAATCATTTTTTTAAAAATTTGAAAAAATTTTTTTTAAATCGATTTTTTGACCACCATTTTTGTCCCCCGAAAAATCGATTTTCAAAAAATTTTTTCAAATTTTTTAAAAAATGATTGGATGTTGTAGAGCATGGTCAAAAACGGTAAATTATGCAATTTTTCCGATAAAAAAAATTATTTTTGAGTGATTTTTAGCCATAAAATGCGCGAAAATAGCGGTAAAATGGCTAAAAATGGTTATTTTCAATTGAATTTTTCGGGATGAAGATGAAGTTTTCAAATTTTTTCATTGTCATTTTCGTGCTTTTCGGTTATTAAATGGGGGGGGGGGGATATGTACTGTTTAGCAGAGTTAAATATGCGTTTCTCGGTAAGTCCCACTCGCCCTTTAAGCCCCTGTGTACCTCTAGTCACACGTGTACAAACATCCCCCCCCAAAAAAATTTTGACCTTTTGCGAGCGGAAAACATCACCTTGGTCCCCCAATGATTTTCCGCAATTTTTCCAAAATTTAAAAAAATCATCTTGGTTCCACAAGGTTAGTTTTTTATCAGAATGTTGCAAATTTAAAAAAAAATCGCCTTGTTCCCCCAAGGTAAAAATTTTTGACAACGGTCCCACGAGCAGGTCTGTGGAGTGGTCTTGTGCGCGGATCTCGATTTGACCCCCCTCCCCTCAATTTGGGGAGGGGGGAGGTTGTACACATGTGCCCCTAGTGTGCTAGTAAAAAGGTTAATAGCGAAAATTTACACGTGATTCTTGATACATCAACAATGATAGCATAAACTAAAAATTACCAAATGAGAAAACCCCAAAAGTGCAAAGAAATTTTTTATGAAATCCTAGTGACTTTTATACTTTTCTCGCAATTGATAAATGTTGTTTAATTTCGGAAAACCCTGTTCGTTGCGGATGATTTGTTATGTGCATTTTTATTTTATGGAATGTGCTTTCTTTATCCTCTTCGGTGTGATCTTTTTTGTTCTATCATCGTCATCGTCAATATTCAGTTTTGAGAATGTTTTCTTTCTTTTTACAAACTTTGAAAGATATTATATCAAAACATTAGAATGGACAATTTGTATTCAAATAATTTATTACTGACCGTTTCAGTTGATGAAAATAATAATATAAAAAACTTGATCAATGTTTCATTCGTCATTCTCTTAATTTGGATCATTTAGACTCATGGCGGTTTTTTGGCAAGAATTGAGAAAATTCGAAAATTTAAAAACGAGTAATTCCCTTCGACTCAGCTCAATGAGACGAGTGAAACGAGGTATATATTATACCAACACACTAATGAATCGTATAGTATTTTTTCATCAATAAAAATTTTTGTTCACCACTAAATTTTTTTCTCACCTAAAAATATTTTTCTCTCGCTTATTTGTTTTTTCAACGCTATTTGAATAAATTTTTGGGTAAAGGTAGAAATTCGTTACAAAAAAATTTTTCTAAGAATTATACTCTTTAAAGGAGAAATGTTTGTGTATGTGCGGACTAACTTTTTTTCCTGTCCTAAAAATTTTTTCTTTCTTGATTAAACATGCCTAAAATTTTGTCCTGATTCCAAAAAAGTGTGTCATGACTCTGGAAAAATCATTTACCAAGGGAGTATCGGAAAGTTGAAAAAATTTCGAATTTTTCCCCGTATGATAAAAAAAAGTATATTTTCAGGAAATCACGAACAAGATTTTGAAGAAAATTTTTTTTAAATTTTCGTTTCAATAATAAATTAATATTGAAAATCAGGCAATAAAAGTAAGAAAATTTTTCGAAAAATACGTAATTTTCAAAATGCTACTCTTCCGCCAAATTAACAGATTTTAAAGAAATTTTTTCGCAAAAATCAAGAGGAAATCTAGCTCTACGACACCAAGGTCTCCAATTTTGCAAATTTTGCTTTTTTTTCGTGAAAAAATGGCACTAAGTTTTGAAAGAAATTTAATTCACAAAAAAAGCAAAATTTGCAAAATCGGAGACCTTGGTGTTGTAGAGCTAGACTTCCTCTTCATTTTAGCTATGGTGTTGCAGTGGATACGCTGCCGCCTCAAAGGCTTTTTGGCTGGGGTTATAATCTCACTGTGTCAAAAAATTTTGCCTTTTTCAATGTTTTTTCAAATTTTTTTTAATTCGTTTTTTATGTATAGTAGCGGGCAAAAGTCTTTGAGCAAAGGAGAAAGACTTTTGCCCGCTACTTTGCTCAAAGACTTTTGCCTGCTATTGTATTTTTATGTAAATTTTATCACCAACATTTTATTTTTATCTAATTTTTACGAATTTATAAAACAACAAAAGTATTAATAATAACAGTGGCTTTAAATCATAGTTACACAATTTTTCATGGGGCAACATAATGATTTGATTGTGATTATTATGGTGTTTGACTTAAATGCATCTGGATATAATTTGACTTTAAAAAGAGTTGATCTTTGTTGCATAATAGGATTGTTAAAAGTTTTTATTGTGCGAAATTTCAAGGCCAAGTATTTTGATCTCGATCAGGCGTCCGGTTTCAGGACGCGGAATATTGAATATCGATTGATTAAAAATATATAAATACAAATATTAAAAGTTAAACATTATCAACTTTTTCAGAAATGGTATAGAAAATATGAAATATATGAGTGTATATAACTACAAGCACCAACACTACACCGAACTTTATAAAACCCTTTATCCAGTTAGCTATATCACTACAAACACAGCAAAACATTCCGATCGCACGTCACCGTTACCAAGACCCAGACTGCCATTGCTCCAGCTTTTTTCGAAAGCCAAAGCGACGTTTAAAAAATATCAGCTTCGATCTGTAAATTCCATCAAGGGATCAAGCGCTCAGATTCTTCGTGCTTGATATAGATCATAGAGCATTCATATTAATACATGCTCTTTGAACACGTTTAGCCACTACCTTACTATATTATAGTGTAAATTTTGACATATATGCAGTTCAAATTTTAATTTATGAAATTATTACTCATTCCAATTCAGGGTCGGAATGAAAAAAAGAGAATAAGAAAAAATGTCAAAAATCAGATTTTTGATCCAAGAGCAATCCAAAAATCAGATTTTGCTCCAAAAATGTCAAAACTACACTAGATGACACTGTTCAAAATCAGAACATTTCTGATAAATCAGACCCATTCCGAGCCCTGTTCTAATTCTTTGTGTAAATATTGTGCAAAAATTTGAAAAACTAGGGGAAAAGATTTCCCCAGATTTCTCCAGAATTCCCCGTATAATCCAGATTTATCCAACTTCCCCGAGACCGGATAAATCCGGATAATTCTATTTCCCAACCCTGCATATGTCTATTTTTAGTCAATTTCCTGTTATTATTTTTTCATATAAAGTTGCTTTGATATGTATGACGCTGGTTCAATCTCCACTGGCGATCATAAATTTTTCCTTTTCTTAAAGGCTTTTCAAGTCAGATAATTTTTTGTACTCGAGGGTTTTTTGAAATGGAGAACTCGAATCTGAAGGAATTTTCCGATTTTGGCCGCTGAAAGTTACTCCTACAAGGGTATCCCAATTTCGATCTCTGATTTATCTATATATAACCAAGCCTCAGGGTCTACTTCTAAAAAATAGGTTTTGCGTCTTTAAATTTAAAAATTAAATCTAAAATTATACGTATCAATAAACTTGATTTTTGATAAAATCTAAACATTATGTAAATAAAATCCAATCATAATATTTACACAAAGAATTCGAATGTTTAATAATTTCATAAATTAAAAATTTTACTGCATATATGTCAAAGTTTACACTATAATATCATTACTGAAAACGTTGATAATGTTTAATGTTTGTATTTATATATTTTTTTAATCAATCAATATTTAATAGTTCCGCGTCCAGAAACCAGACGCCTGATCACGGTTCAAAGATTTGGCCACAAAAATTTCGCACAATAAAAACTTTTAACAATCCTATTATGTGACAAAGGCCAACTCTTTTTAAAGTCAAATTATATTCAAATGCATTTAAATCAAACACTACAATAATCACAATCAAATCTGCCGTCCCATGAATTATGCCGTCCCATGAAAAATTTTGTAACTATGATTTAAAGCCACTGTTATTATTAATACTAATTTTTGTTGTTTATCAAATACTTGGTGCGGTGGTATTTTATTGGTGTGAAACTAATTTGAGCAATAATGATGATCATCGAAATAATTCTGTGGATGATATAATTAGAGCACCAGAAGAAATTACTAGTAAAATTTTACTGATTATTAAAGAAAATGTTAAGCTTGAAGATGAAACAATTTTCCAAGTAAATTACTGTCTCATTTAGCACATACCTGTTCAGGGAGTGCATATTTTTCACAAATTTGCAATGGATAAAGGAGCAACTTCCAAAATTTTGCACCCCCTTACCTGAGTTGATGACCAAAAAATGGTCGGAAATTTTACAAAACAAAACTTTCTTCTAACAAAATTGACTAGATTTTTGAGAGGGAATAAAGGGGCGGACTTGAATATTTTGCGATTTTATTGGGTTATACCATAAGTTTTGAGCTTTTGCTATTTGCCTGGAATCTTTACAAAAACAACCCCATTGAGGGGTTTTCTATGCGAGTAAAAATAAGCGCATGACTCCGAGCGGCACTCTCAAGCTACGAGCGGTACTTCCATAGAGAAAATCAAGCTCAGTATAGACTGAGCTTGATTTTCCCTCGGGGAGTGAGTCACTCTCGCAGAAATCGCGAGCACGGAGCACTCGGCTCCTCGTAGTAATCCCTTGTTTTTGATAATAATTTTTTCGTTCGTGGGCATCCAATTTCAGGGATGTAAATTTTTTTGTCGATTGCCCTCACCCCATAACTTTACTGATAGTAGACACTTCAAGAATTCTTATAATTTCTGATTTCTGCACAGGATTCAGGGTTGCTGAATATGGGAATATTCACCCTAGAGTGGAAGGGAGGCTCAGTAAAAAAACATGCAAAATCAGACGCATTCTTATCGGATCGAAAGAACTATACATTTACATAAAACTATGCACTTTATTTAGGTAGAAAAAATATTATTACAAGAATTAAATTTATTTAAACAGAATATTGAAAATTTAAAACAAGATAATAAAATACAATGGGATTTTTGGACTGCCATGCTTTATGCGCAAGTATGTTTAAGAGTTAAAATTCGTTTCAACGATAGCTTCCAAAATAATGAACGTTTTAATTAAAAATAGCAGTGACAAGTGCTGCAATTTGAATTTTATAGTTGCGTGTTTGATCTTTTCAGGGTCGAAATTTCACAATTTTTGAATTTCAGTAAATTTTTTATGAGTTCCTTTAAAGGGGGAGGGTCGGTTGAGGCAAATTATCGCAAAACATTTTTTTCAAAATTTTTTCGACAAGCGTAAAAAATGGCAGTATAACTTTTCGTACAATTGTGGTTCGTACGAAGTTTTCGTACAGTACTTTTCGTACGAACTTTTCATTGCCTGATTATCAATAAAATCCGTTTATTGACACGAAAAATTTAAACCAAAACGGATTTCATTGATAATCAGGCAACGAAAAGTATCGTACGAAAAGTACCGTACGAAAAGTTCGTACGAACCACAAAATCTTTAAATTTAACCTCACGAGGTTTTAGACATTATGTACAACTATTGGATATGGCAATTCGTATACAACTACAACTCTTGGACGCATTCTTACAATGATTTATTCACTTATTGGAATACCTTTGGTCCTTAGCATATTAGATTATATAGGTAAGATTTTCGTCAATTTTTCGATCAAACAATTTAGGAACATTGGTAACAATATGTCTGCAAAAATTTACATCTGTGATTAAATTTTTCTTTATGGACATATACTATTGGATATTGCCAGGTATCCACAAGAAATATGCTTGCAAGCTAGATAAAACTTGTATAATAGGTAAAATTTTAATTATAGGGTACCTCGATATTCGAATTTTGAATCCGGATTTGAATTGGGATTCTGAATCCGGATTCTGAATCTGGATTCTGAATTTGGATTCTGAATTTGGATTCAGATTCTGGATTCAGATTCTGAATTGGGATTTTGAATCCGGATTCTGAATCTGAATTCTGAATCTGAATTTGGATTCTGAATCTGGATTCTGAATTTGGATTCAGATTCTGGATTCAGATTCTGAATTGGGTTTTGAATCCGGATTCTGAATCTGAATTCTGAATCTGAATTTGGATTCTGAATCTAGATTCAGTTTCTGAACTGGGATTCTGAATCCGGATTCTGAATCTGGATTTTGAATTCGGATTCAGAATCCGGATTCAGAAACCGAATCCAGATTCAAAATTCAGATTCAGAATCCAAATTCAGAATCCGGATTCAAAATCCGAATCCAGATTCAGAATTCGAATATAGAATCCGACATCAGAATTTGAATCCAGAATCTGGATTCAGAATTGGATTCAGAATCTAGATTCAGAATCCGGATTCTGTATTTAGATTCTGAATCCGAACCCAGAATCCGGATTCATTTTCAGAATCCGAATCCAGATTAAAATCCCAAAATTTTAAGTTTTTGAGATTTTGATATGGCTTCTTCCCAGGGCACTCCTTTCCAGAGAAAAATTTTGAAACAGCTCTTTTAACAAGATTTAGACTTTGATGAGCATAATATACCAGTAAAAATGTCTTTAATCTTTGTTGCTATCTGGATTGGTTTATGTGCAGGGATATCTTGCCTTTGGGAAGATTGGGGCTATTTTGAAGCTTTCTACTTTTTCTTCATTTCTTTAAGGTAGAAAGTTTAAAA
>OZJO01007088.1:0-21108 GCA_900406225.1 Acrobeloides nanus
TGAAGAACACTTTTGTTACTTTTCATTTGTGGCTTGTTAGCAAAATGTTTTCGTTTAAGAGTTTTGTTCTAGTAATTTTATTTGCTTATGTTGGCTTAGGTTTTGCTGAAACTACTATTAAAGTTAACGGGCAATTGCAATGTTGTAACGATGGATTGGTTTTCTTACTTGGGAGTAAGCGATTGTACTGGTTGCCCCTCAAAAAATGATAATGAGATTTTTGGGCAATCTTTTCAAATTTTTAATTTTCACCAAAATATCCTTATAGAGAGCTTTCTATGAAATCGACGACAAGGAATCGATTGTGCGCATTGCCGAACCTTGAAAATACTTTCCTGACCCTGTTTCAGGAAAGAAGTGTTTATTGAAGCGAAAATAGGCTAATACTGAATCAGGGAAGCGTTTTCAAGGTCCGGCAATCGATTTCTCGCATAGAAAAACCCCTATAGGCAGGGTGTCGAAACGTCCTTATTTATAAGATTTGTCCGTAAGAGGTTTTACCCTCAGACCCCTTCAGCGTTGTTGAGGATGTGACCCCCTCCCCTTATACCTATTATGGTCTCTGTCATACTTTATTTTCATTTTCCATTTACTCTTAAACATCTAGATATCACCGAAAATTCACCATTCAAACCTGGATCCCCGTCAAATCAATTCATCATGCCAACAGATAAAGGAAAATTTGCTGTATCTTATACGAGCCAACGTGGTTGTTATTATTTGGCTAATCAAAAAGTTGAGCTCTTTGAAAGGGACGCCATTAGCCAAGATGATTTCCTCAACTCGACAATGACGACTTTTGAAGGCAACTTTTATTTGACCGGCTCCGAAAGTTGGGATTCAGATGTACAATTTTACTTGAAAGCTAGTCATAATTGTCTGTTGTCACAGGAACAAGTTGATCAGGTAGGTATAGAGCATTTTCGTCTCAGGCGAATGAGCCCATCATCATGGTGATGAAGCAAGCGTCACACTTTACACTCAAACGGTTGAGGGTTCGATCTCATAAGGGCGAGATTTTTTTACGATTCAAAAAATCTGTCAAAGAAGAAGTTAATAAAAATTTTTTAAATAAAAATTTCCGGATCCTAAAAAATAACAAAAATCCATTTATTTTGTCCCTGTACATACTCTTTAGCACTGCCAAAGGATTTCTATTTTTAATATCGACAAAACATTCAACGATGGAGAATTTGGATTCCAATGGTTTATTGGCGAGCCAAACGCTGATGAACTCAAATGCCCAAAAAATTGATAAAACTAACATATTTTTTTTGTATAAAATCAATATTTTTGCAATAAATCAATATTTTAACACGAGAAGGGCCGATTGTAACATCGGTTGATACGGTTTCTACACACTCTACTGAGTATGTCAGAAAAAGAAATTTTTGAAAAAAGTTGGTTTCAAAAAACTTATAAGATTTTTATTAAGACTTAAATTGAATTGTAAAAAATGAAAACTTTGTCTTTATAGTTCAATGGTAATGTGCTTGACTTAGATCTTAAAGGTTGAAGGTTCGATTCTCCTATAGAAATAATTTTTTGCCTGTATTAAAGTAAAATTTGTTCAAAAATTTCTTTCTCTGATATACTCGGGAGAGTTTGTAGAAACCGTGTCAGCTGATTTTGAAAATCGGCTCTTCTCGTGTTAAATCAATAAGCATTTTAACTCAAAAGTATTTTCCACACTCAAGATTTGTCTAAAGCTTGAACTTAAAAGAGCGTGTCAAAAGTTCATACACATTTTGTACAGGTGACACATGCACTTTTCGTTTCCGTCTATCGGCTGGTAATGGGAAAATAGTGTAACACTCAAAAAATTGGCGAGTGTTGAAAAACAAAACGAGAGAAGATCAATCACATTTCAATAAATCTTGAGCTTCAAAGAAAAAGTTGTTGTTAAGCTTTAGGTTAGCTATAAGCAAGTTTTCCTAAAATTCCATGTTTAACTCAGGATTTGGAGTTGCGTACTTTTTGGTTTAATTATCATACTTTGGTCTTAAAATTAATTTGTTGTCAGTAATTGAATTAAATTATCATGTTTTTAGTCTAAACATAAATTAGTAAAAGTTCAACTGATCTCATTATTGTTTTACAACAAAAATTTCAACTTGTTTAACTAAACATTAGATATTTTATTTCTAAAAAATGCCTTCAGATAAACTAATAAAAGTTTATTCATGTTTAAGAATTGCAATAAGAAGTATTGCTTCAGGTATTTTAAAAACAATTTTCTACAAGGCAAACAAAATGAGCCATAAGGCTATTAGGAGCTACTACACAATAGGAGGGCACCTAGGGATGCTACATTGCCACGAAAATGTGGCATTTGCCACACGTTTACATGGAGGGGGGCCACCCACGTGATTTTTTTTCAAAAAATTTTTTGCCCGATTTTCTTCTAAAAATCTGACTTTTTAGGGTAATTTCTAGGCGAAAAATCGATTACGCGCATTCCCGAAGCGTAAAAATGCTCCCTTGACCCTGATTCAGGGAAATAGATGTGTGTATTGAAGCAAAAATATGAAAATTTTGGATTTTTCTTATAAAATCATCGTTCTAAGGCTTATTTTATGCGAAAAGTCGATTCAGCGCATCACCGAAGCGTTGCGGTAGAAACATAGTTTTTCAAGAACGATGGTCAAGGATGCATTTTGACGCTTCGGGGATGTGCTGAATCGACTTCTCGCATAAAATAACCCTTAGAACGATGATTTTATAAGAAAAATCCAAAATTTTCATATTTTTGCTTCAATACACACATCTATTTCCCTGAACCAGGGTCAAGGAAGCATTTTGAAGCTTCGGGAATGCGCGTAATCGATTTTTCGCCTAGAAATTACCCTAAAAAGTCAGTTTTTATAAGAAAATCGGAAAAAATTTTTGCGTTGAAACGCAATTCTGCCCTGATTTTCAGGGTCAAACTTAATTTTTCATGCTCCGAAAATGCGTGCAATCGATTTTTCGCCTAGAAATTACCCTAAAAAGTCGATTTTTAGAAGAAAATCGGAAAAAAAATTTTTTGAAAAAAATCACGTGGATGGCCCCCCCCCCCATGTAGACGAGCTCCATAATTTCAATTAATTTTGAGCAAAAAATTTGATTTTTGAAAAAAAAAATTAATTTTTGAGCAAAAACTCGATTTTTGAGCAAAAATTTCGATTTTTTTTAGCAAAATTCGATTTTGAGAAAAATTCAATTTTTAAGCAAAAACTCGATTTTGATCAAAAATTCGATTTTTAAGCAAAATTCGATTTTGTGAAAAAATTCAATTCTTGATCAAAATTCAAATTTTGAGCAAAAATTTCGATTTTCAACTAAAAAATGCCACGTAAATACCACGTTTTGGCATGGTGTTTGCCACTTTTTCTATTTTGGCATGTAACACCCCTAGGGGCACCCTTTGTAAGAATTTTCAGCTTAAAAATTGCCGTTTTTAAGCTGAAAATTCAAGAAAATTATAATTTTTGGTGAAAAAATAAAAAATTGAAGATTATTCTAGTACCCATTTTTTTAGCTGAAAATTCTCATTCGACAACTGCTTTGTCTCAAAATCATTCTAAAAAGAGTTATGTTCATGGTCCTTCAACTGTGCCTTTACTCTTTGAGACTATAGGAGAACGATTGCGATTGGCTACAGAAAAGGTATAGTCAAGGGCGGTCCCAGGGAGGGAGGGGAACTCGGGATAGTCTCCCTGTCGAAGACCGGAAAATCATAAGGGTCCCCCTTATGATTTTTTAAATTTTGAAAAAAAATTTTTCCAAAAATATCAATTTTTTACAAAATTTACCTATTTTTTAAACGTTTTTTTTATCAATTCTTTCTTATAAATTTCAATTTTTCCTTTGAAAAATTTTTCCCTTGAGCTCCCCCTCCATCCCTGAGCCCGTCACTTGGTATAGTCCAAAAAAATTATAAGAAAAAGCCCGCTTTAGTTTCCGGATCGAGAAGTAGTGATCTTCAAACGAGATGGAATCAGAAAAACCTATCAAGAACTTATTAGAGATGTAGGGTTTAAAAAACATTTACTTTTTTATCAATCAAATTTTAGTGCGAAAATCTTGCCACCGGTCTCCTTCATTTAGGTCTCGAAAAAGGAGATCGCCTTGGTATCTGGTCACCGAATCATTACGAATGGATTGTCACTCAATTTGCTTCTGCTTTAGCTGGATTAATTTTGGTATATGTTTTAGAATTTTTGATTCAACAAATTTTAGGTAAATGTCAACCCCATGTATATGGCAAAAGATTTATGCTATGCCATCGAAAAAGTTGGCATAAAAGCATTGATTGCACCGCCATCTTTTAAAAAACATGACTATTATGCGATGTTACAGGAGATAATTCCTGATTTGGAAAAGTTGCCTGAAAATCAAGGGCTTATTAGAACGAGTAGATTTCCAAATTTGGAGCATGTGATAATCTTTGACAAAGAAGGTAGAAGTTTTAGGTAAGCATTTTTGCTAAGAAGAGATGTAAACATCACAAAGGAACCAAAATACCAAAATTTTGTAGAAAGATCGAACTACGAAAGGCGCTTCAAAAGTGGCATAGGGAAGAGGGTACATGGGATGGGGTGGCATATCTCAATAATGGGCCAAAGTCCTTAAAAACATAATAGTCTCCGGAGCTACTTCGGCTCTTATACCCCATTGAACATGGTCTAAAATCAAAAATTTTATTTTTCGAAATTTTCTCAAAAATAACCCTATTCGGGGTAATTTTATGCGGGAAACACGTTGGTGATGTTATTTTTGCGTAAAAATGCTTCAATTTTTTTTTAAATTGCAAAAAGTATGGTATAGAATCATTGAAGACAAAGAAAGTATGTATTTCGAAAAAATTTTTGAGAAAATTTCAATAAATAAATCGGTAATCCCTACGTTCGTCTTGTACCGTTAATTGGTCGGATGGCACAAGGGTGTTAATCACAGTGTGAGTAGTGGAAAATATACCGCTAAGTATTTACCAATTAATGGGCATTAGTTGTAGGTCTCTGTAGCACAATGTTAGTGCACTTGGACGGTAGCCAGGAGGTCCGACTTCGAGTCCTGGTCGGGTCCGAAAACTTTCGTCCAATTTCATATTACCTTTTTTGTCAATTATGCGATTTTTTCTGTGGGGGGAGGTGGGATCTAAATACTCCAAAGTTGATGGCTAAAAAAAGACCCCATAGTCGACTCTCTTTCTATGCACTCAGGTTTATTTTGACCCTAAAGTTCAATAATTCAATTCCCCTTTTTTGTTTTGTTCGCCTAAGAAGGGCCGAAAAACCACCAAAATTGAACTTGTTGAAGAAATCCCCTTTCATATCTGCTATTCTTGGGTATGTATTTTTTCAGAGGTGCTTGGAAATATTCTGATGTTACTCAAATTGGAACTAGACAAGATTTTCAAAAACTGGAAAAACTTGAAAAAATTATTCAACCCGATGATCCAGCTAATATTCAATATACTAGCGTAAGAATATAAGTACAGGGTGGCCCCAATAAACCTTACTTTTTGCGATTTTAACGCAATTTTTTCAAAAATTTTCAAGTTTTTTCATTTTCACCAAAATAACCATATGGCATAAATTTTTTTTTCACATAATTTTTTCCTCATACGTTTTTTCTCTCACATATTTTTTCTCACGTTGCGATGGCATCATGATACCGCAAACCATTATGACGTCGTGACGCCTATCACGACGGCGTTGCAGCTTCATGATAGCATTGTGGCGTCATGACGGCATTGAGACATCACGACGGCGTCATCAGTGTTGCTCTCGTTTTCGCGAACAAAATCGCTTCAAACCAACTTTTCTAGTACACTAATAATAGTTCCGGGATGGGCACAAAAGCAAAGATGTAGGCTATGCCAAGGGCTATCATATGCCACCAACCGATTTTTGATCCATAATTGCAACGTGGAGATATTTGGTTGTACACATATGTGTACTAAATACTTAGTCCCGAATATTTCGAGGATGCACTTATGGATCAAAAATCGGTTGGTGGCATATGATAGCCCTTGGCATAGCCTACATCTGCTTCTGTGCCCATTCCGGAACTATTATTAGTGTACTAGAAAAGTTGGTTTGAAACGATTTTGTTTGCGAAAACGAAAGCAACACTGGTCATGACATCCTCGTGACGTCACGATGGCGTCGCGACATTATGACAGTGTTGCGGCTTCATGACGGCATTTCGATGTCACGACGGCGTCATGACGGCATCGCGATATCATGACAGTGTCGCGGTGTCATCGCGACGCCACGACAGCATCGTGACGAGAAACAATATTGCGTGAGAAAAAATTAATTGTATGAGAAAAATGAGATCTATAACCATATAGGTGGTTTTTCTATACGAGGAATTGATTGCGCGCGCTGCAGAACCTTGAAAACGCTTCACTGCTCAATATTCAGGGAAGAGACATGTATATTGAAGCGAAAATAGGACCAGGGAAGCGTTTTCAAGGATCGGCAATGTGCCAGTCGATTTATCGCATAGAAAACCCCATATATGGATATTTTAGTGAAAATTTAAAAACTTGAAAAATTACGACAAAATAGTAAAAGATAAATATTTTTTGTACTAAAAACTCACTTTTTTGTACTATTTTTTTCAAATTTTGAAAAAAATTGTTAGTACAAAAAAGTAAGTTTTTTAGTACAAAAAATATTTATCTAATAGAAAAAAGTGCGTTTTGTGTGCCACTTTGTATATAGGGGTCTAGATCTAGGCACCTATCTGGAGTAGGGGGAGGTAGCCCCTTTTGGATTCCTTTCATCATAAATTTGACAAAACTGACCCCACTCCCACCCCAGAGAATGGGCTCTGTTTTGAAAAAGTTGTGGAAGGAGGAAGCCAAGAAGGGGGATACATGGGTCTAGAACTAATGCAAGATTTTTACAAAACCAAAATTTTCCAGGGTACAACTGGAANCTGTTTTGAAAAAGTTGTGGAAGGAGGAAGCCAAGAAGGGGGATACATGGGTCTAGAACTAATGCAAGATTTTTACAAAACCAAAATTTTCCAGGGTACAACTGGAAATCCTAAAGGAGCCACTTTAACACACCACAATATTGTCAACAATGCCTATTTTGTTGGAAGAAGAGCTGGTTATCATGAGCATGTACTTTTAGCTTAATTAAATTGTTTAAAAACTCATTTTTAGAGATCAATAATATGCATACCCAATCCACTCTATCATTGCTTTGGATGTGTGATGGGAAGTGCTAGCGCTGTGATGCATTTCCAAACTTGTGTCTTTCCAGCACCAAGCTTTGAATCCTTAGCGACACTAAAAGCTGTGCATGAAGAAAAGTAAAATAATTTTTTTACAGCATGCCTCAAAAAAGGGCAATTTGGCGTTTTTCAAACTTTTTTCAATTTTCACCAAAATAATCTTAACGGGGTTTTTCTAGGCGAGGATCGGTTGCGCGTATTGCGAAGCCTTGAAAATGCTTCCTTGACTCTGTGATGGAATTTTAAGTGATATTTCATAACTTTAGATTGTTTGTATATAGAGCTGACTAATAAGAGGGAGGGGCTAAAATCTTTCACTTTTGGCGATAGCCAAGTTTATTCGGAATACCCTCTCGGTTGTTACATGCGGCTCAATTCTCTATTTTATGGCAATAAAACATTTTCGAAGATTTCAACACTAAATTCCATCACAACCCTGATTCAAGAAAGTGATGTGTATTGAAGCTAAAATTGGCTAATACAGGGCCATGGAAGGGTTTTCAAGGTTCAGCAATGCGCGCAATCGATTTCTAGCATAGAACCCCCCCCCCCCTTCTATAGGGTTATTTTGGTGGAAATTAAAAAACTTGAAAATTTTTGAAAAAATCGTGTAAAAACAACAAAATTGCTTTTTGTTGGGGCACCATGTATGTACTTTTTAGATGCACATCAGTGTATGGAACCCCTACAATGTTTATCGATATGATTAACCATCCAGAATTTAACAAATACGTCTATAACTCTATAAGATCTGGTATAATTTCTGGTGCTCCTTGTCCACCGGCTTTATGTGAACAGCTAGTCAATAACTTTCATATGAAAGATCTTCAAGTAATGTAATCTTATAATTATGCCTAAAAAGACACTTTTTAGGTTTGTTATGGTTCAACAGAGCTTAGTCCAGTGAGCCATATGTCGATTTTAGAGGAGCCTCCGGAAGAGAGGATAAAATCCGTGGGACATATTATGAATCATCTTGAGGTAGCTGATGTTTTTTTTCAAAAATTAATTTTGGGGTTATCACAGATTCGCTAGATCCCTTCCCACAACTTTTCGAAATCTATTGACATTCATAGTGTGTACAGGATTTTGGTTTGGAGGTGGCAACTAGGTAAAGGCCTCATTTTTCTATCCAATTTTGGTCAAAAATGCCATTTTTCTTTAAAATTTTCGGTTTTGGAGGCATCCTCTCTGTCCCTGGACATGCCACGACATCTCCATCTTCATGTATGATTTCTGCCATTTTTTATCGTTTCAGTTTTTCGAATTTTACTACTGAAACCCATCCTATGTCCACTTAATTTAGAAAAAATCATAAAATCTATCAATTTAGTCCATGTTGGTTGATGAAGAAGGCAAATGTGTCCCAATTGGACAAAAAGGAGAAGTTTTAGTTAGAGGCTATTCTCTAATGCATGGTTATTGGGGATATGAAAAAACTGAAAAAACTGATTATATGTTAGGAAAATGGTATAGGACTGGGTATGTAAGCCAAATTAAAAATAAACTTTGAAAAAATAACAAATAGTATCGATTAGTTATCCCACTAAACGTGAAATTTTTTGAAGAAAAATTTTTTCATCTAGAATTGACCTTTCTAGGGGTAATTTTATACAGGGAATCCGAATTTCACATTTCCGAGACCTGAAAATCTTTCCTCGAATCAAGAAAAAGCTATTTATATCACGTATGGCCACATTTGTGACAAGAATCACATGCCATAGGTCATATAAGTAGCCTTTTTTTGATTCGGAGAAAGATTTTCAGGTCTCGGAAATGTAAAATTCAAATTCCCTGCATAAAATTACCCCTAGAGGGGTCAATTCCAGATGATGGAAAAATTTCACGTTTACCTAATCGATACTAGAAAAAATGGAGACTTATCTCACCTCATTATATCCCCATGCCCTCCCCCCCCCTCCATCACATCCTTGCCCTCCCACCCTCCATGTCTAATTTTTATGAAAAACATTTTTAGTGACATTGGGGTAATGCATGAAAACGGAACTTTGTCTATTGTTGGAAGATCCAAAGATATGATTGTTAGAGGTGGTGAAAATATTTATCCGACGGAAATTGAGCAATTTTTGATTAAACACGCGGAAATTCAGGATGTTTATGTAAGGTGTTTAGGTCTAAAATTTAAAAAATGGAGATTTATCTCACCTCACTATATCCACACCCATGCCCTCTCACCTTCCACGTCTAATTTTTATGAACCTCAATCCCATGCCCATCTCCATAGTGGCACAGGGAGAAGGGTCGACTAGGGGAGGGTTCCATCCAAAAATCATAATGGGGACCTAATTTTTGGATGGGTTTTGGGTAACCAAAACATAAGGAGAACCCTTATGCCTCTAGGTTTAGGAGAGCTAAAACTAAAAAATGATTGACCCCCTCCCCCAGATCAGTGATGCGATAGCCCCCAGTTTAGAGGGAGGGATAAACCTCAAAAATGATTGACTGTCTCCCCCAAGATCAGTGACGTCGATAGCCTCTACTTTTCGGAGGAAGGGTCGGCAAAACCTTAACAATGATTGCTATGTTACACTTTTTAAGATCATCGGTGTCCCAGATGATCGTTTTGGTGAAGCAGTTTGTGCTTGGATCAGACTTGATAGAGACTCCAATTTAACAGAGAACGATATCAAAGAATATTGCAAAGACAAGGTATAGAATATTGTAAAGACTAGTATCAATTAGATATCCCATTGAACTTGAAATTTTTTGAAACAAAAATTTTTTCATCAATTGGAATTTGAAGACCTGAAAATCTTTCCCCGAGTCAAGAAAAGGCTATTTATATGACGTAGGGCCACATCTTTGACAAGAATCATGCCATGCGTCATAGAAATAGCCTTTTCTTGATTCGGGGAAAGATTTTCAGGTCTCGGAAATGTGAAATTTGAATTTCTCTCATAAAATTACCCCCAGAGGGGTCAATTCCAGATAATGGAAAAATTTTTCAAAAAATTATACATTCAGTGGGACTTATCTCGCCTTACTATACCTAATCGATACTAGTTCCGAAGCCTTCACTCATGGTGAAGTGGCAATCATCTCACTTTGCACTCAAATGGTCGAGGATTTGATCCGCTAGTCAATCGTATAGCTCATTTGGATAATGTTTCAAGGAAAAAATGAAAACTAAAAAATTCTAGACCAATTTTAGGTGAGGGTCCCTATTTTTTAATTTGTTTGAATCGGACAAATCAAATTTTCATCCTGGCTGGACTCTAACCCACTGCTATTTGAATCCAAATTGAAACGCTTGCCAATTCACCATGGGTGCAACTTTTTACCCTTGGCGAAAGAGTATCCTAAGATCATCACAAGTTTAATTTTTTTAAATTTTATTTTTTAGATAGCCCATTATAAAATTCCGAAATATATTTTATTCAAAGAAGAAAATGAATTCCCTCTTACTGTAACAAATAAAGTAAAAAAATACGAAATGAGAGAAATTTCCATCAAAGAGCTTGGATTGACCCAAGTTAAATCGCACTTGGAAAGAGTTGCTAGTGGATAAAATAGATTTTTGAGTATCATAATTATAAAATTTTGTNATACGAAATGAGAGAAATTTCCATCAAAGAGCTTGGATTGACCCAAGTTAAATCGCACTTGGAAAGAGTTGCTAGTGGATAAAATAGATTTTTGAGTATCATAATTATAAAATTTTGTGTGTGAATAAATTATTTAACACTAGTAAAGTGTAATTTTTAAATTGTGCTTCAACATTTTTGGCTACTCAAATTTTTAGTCGAAAAAGTTGCCCCATCATTAAAGAGGGTGCACGCCCAGTACGCTTTTCGAAAAAAATTTTTCTCCAAATTGGCTGATTTTTGGTACTCGGAAGTTTTCGAGCACGAGAAATCGATTGGCACAATCCCGAGTTCTGGGAGGTATGATCTACGAATTTTTGATTGGTCACCTATTTTTTGATTTATCACCTAAAAGTTCATTGATCACCTAAAAACTCATTGATCGCCTAAAGTGCACTAGAGCCACATCACTGTATTAAGGTAATTTAGCCGAAATGATGTTGGTATCGTTATGTTTGCATGGAAACCATTTCAAGAATTATGAAATACAAACGTCGCATTTCCTCAATCAACTTAATTAATTATGATAATCACATTTTTCGATGTTAGATTTTTGCCGTGCATAAGCCATTATTTAGAATTTCATTTAGGTGAACTATGAGACGTTTATTAGTTTTTAAGCACTGGCTCGAGGTCTCTAAAATCTTAAATTTAGCCTTTAAAAAACTTGCAACAATAAATTTACCAATTTTTTCATTTTTCTCAATTTTTTACTCAAAATTTTCCAACGATCTCAACTAAAGTTTTTCCTGCATATATTTTGGACATTTTTCGCAAAAAAACTTCGAAAAAAATCCGAAAGAATTTTTCACGTGGCCTATCTAAATTTGGGTTAAAAGCTTTAGTTGATAAATTTTCAAGATTTTATTATACTGTTAATTTATAACGTGGCTTAAAAAAGTGCATTTTTGTGATTTTTGGGGACCGAAAATTTTTTATTCAAATGACTATTATAGGGTAATTTTATGCGAGGAAACGAATACGCGTATTCTCGAAGCATGAAAACGCTTCCTTAATCCTGATTCAAGGGAAAATTGGTTTTTGAGGTGAGAATGGTTATTTTTTACTATTTTCTCCCTGAATCAGGGAAGCGTTTTCATAATTCGGAAATGCGCGCAATCGATTCCCCGCATAAAATTACCCCGATAGGGTGATTTTTAGTAACAAATGGCCACAAATCTGAATTCTACTTGGCTTGGTGATGATGGAATATTATACACTAACCAATCTACATCTACAATAGATATTTGGGGTTTATATCTTTATGTTGTCGAAGGCACTATATTACTTATCTTCAATGTTTATTTCGCATCCAAAATATTTTTAAATCAACGCTTAAAGGATCAAAAAGAATTTATCATAGTCGGATCAAATATGTTATTTGATTCTACACTCGGTCTAGCTTATTTATGTGCAGGGATTTTTCGGATGAAAATGTATTACACAGAAAAATGTATGTTAAAATTCTTAGCTTAACTAGGTTGTCCACTCATGAGAAAGTTGGTGGTCCGCCCTACAACTTTTATATAGGCACCTATAGCTAGTTTAAAAAATTCAAAAAAAGCCAAAAGATGGTACCTATCCCGGGATCTAACACTAATATATCCATAAAACCTTTTTAGATATTCAACAAGTGAGTAAACTTCATTGCCTCCTAACACCACACATCTTCATCTTTACGATATTTAACCCTGCGACTGGATTTATATGCCTGTTGACTAGCCTAGATCGCTTAATTTCAGTTATATTCCCCATAAAATATATGAAACTTACAGGTGTATGGGGCTACGCTATTCCAGGATTGTCTATTTTATGTTCAATGCCAACATTTATATGGATTCTTATAACCGATATTATGCAAAGTGAAGATTTGACTGTAATACATATTTTTTCGATTTGTATATTTTTCTTTAGCAAGTTGGAACGTGTAATTTACAAGACAGTGCAAATAATGGTCTCTATAATGCACTGCGTTTAATGAGAATTATAACCGTTCTTGCTTCAGCGCCTGTATATATTCCAATAGGATGGAAAACTTACCAAGTAGGTTTTGTAAATCTTTTCTTAAATAACTCTGAAATGGTGTTATCCATGTTTGTCTACGATACTATCAAATAGATCTAGTACTCTAGTAAAATTTGATATCTCGACAAAGACATCGAATTTTTAGATGCGGTTTTTTGAATAAAAAAATTTAAAACATCTTTTGAGGTTTTGTACTAATTATAAAAGGTGTAGCTATTGGGTTGATCGAAAAGTTCTTCGATTTTTACATGATTTTTGAACTGGAAAATTGTTAGGTATTAAGTAAGAAAGCCCTTTAGCCTATTACATATACTAAATAATAGAATAGGGATGAACTCAAATCTATTACGAAATCGATGACTCATCGCATGATGTCATCCATAACTTTCAAAAGTTACTTGTCACTAACTTTCAAAAGTTACTTGTCACTAACTCTGTATAATACAAAAAAATCTATTGATTCTACATATAATAGTTTTAGATAATTCACAATAGTAATGCTTATGCACCAATGGGTGTTAGTAAAGAGAAAAAACTTCTTAGCATGGTTATAACAGTAGCTTTAATCACAGTAAATGGTGTTATTCTATATGGTGCTAGAGATTTATATCTTATGCTGAACCCAGATAATTCAAACTATATCTTCTTTCTTGGTGCAATAAATAAAGGTTTGATAAAAAACAAATTGTTATAAAGTTATATATCTTATATTGGGCTCCTCCCTTTGAAGAGTAATAGTTGGAAAAATGTGGGTCGGTGCTAAGGGAAATTGAACATGAGCATAGCTGAAATTTGATGATTTATTTTAGACAGCACCTAGGACCACTAGGCCACCGTTGACACTCAGTCTTCTTCTTTTCCGACCACTTACATCGGTTTTTTCCCAACTCTTGTCCATTCTTTTCCATGCCGTGCCAGAAGGAGATCATTCTCCTCTTCTCACTTATGCATAGCCTAATAGAACTTGGAGACCAAGTTCGGCCTCCCCATACTCGAAAACACTCGAGTACAAAAAGTACAAAAAATCAGCCAATTTGGAGAAATTTTGAAATTTCAATTTGTTCACCTTGGTCTCCCAAGAGGTAAAAATTCGAAAAAAATGTTTCACCAAATTTCACAAAAGTGGTGTCAAACGTCTTAGAATTTTGCCCTGATCACGGTGAAGTATCGTGTGAAGGGTTTTGATTGCAACTTCAAGAGTTAGCTCGCATACGTACCATACATGGGCAAGGTGGGGGGGGGGGGAGAGGGAGCGTCCGATGAGAGGGTCCCCCCCCCCGGCTAAGTTGGCGACCTTTTTTTTGGTCGACAAATTCCTTATGTAAATTTTATAAGCAAGGATAAACCAGCGCCAAAAATATTTTTAAAAAGCTCCAAAATTACGGGGACCCCCTCACTCGGCTGGCCGAATGAGAGGGTTTCTCTAATTTTGGGCCGATGAGTGAGTGGGTTGGGGGGATGCTCCCCCCCCCCTTGCCCGCATATGATACGTACGCACGCACATTACACGTTTTATATAAGAAGATTGAGTTGTTCAGAAATTGTTTTCGTTTTTCGAAAAAAGCGTTTTCAAATTTTCTAAACATCACCATCGTTTTTCCCATGCCGAAAATATGTGAAATCGACGGTTTTTTAGAATTTAAAAAAAAAATTTCCATTTTTTCGCTTGCGGACCAAGGGTAAAAAAATCGAATTTTCAAAAAGTTAACCAAATCCGCTGATTTTTTTTATACTCGGAAGTTTTTCGATATTGAAAACTAGAATTTGGAGGAATTTTGTGATTTTGATCACAATTTTATCAAATTTGCAGAATTGGATCCTTGACCTATTCGACCTGCGGTCAAAATCAAAAAATTCCTTCGGATTCGAGCTCTTCATGTAGAAAAACCCCCGAGTACAAAAGATTAGCCGCTTTGGATAATTTTTTGAAAGTTCGATTTTTTTACACTTGGTCCCCTAAGCGAAAAAATCGAAAAAAAATTTTTCAATAAAAAATTTTTAACGTCAGAAAAAATTTCTACTTCAATTCTCGGCATGGTGATGCTTAAAAACGTTGAGAACGCCGTTTTCGAAAAAAATGAAAACAATTTCCGAACAATTCAATATGTTATAAACAAAAGAAAATTTCAGGCATGATCAACTTATTAATTTTCTTTTGGACTCAACGGGAGCTAAGAAATGCTTTATTGCCTAAATTTATATCTAAACATTTCAGTCAGTCGTCCAACGTGTATATAACACCCAAGGTTACTCCAATAAATAACAATCAAGGAGCTTTTCTTACAGCAGCAACTGCTGTTGTAAATCGTTTAGAATAAAGTACCGGGAGGTCGAGCGCTACGTGCTCGGAGGGGGATAAAAGGTGAGCGTGAAGACTCTTCTCCCCTACGAGTGCTTTCTCCCTCATCGGAATTTTCTTTTGGAGGGTACATCCATAAAAGTGGTGTAAAGATTCTTAGATTTTCGTCTCCTATGACTTTAGTTTTAGCCTTAGGGTATAAATCTAACGCTCCCGATATCGTCTGCACAGACAAACATTACACGTTTATAGTAGTAGGATGATTTTATATTTATAAATGATTATTTAAATAAATTTCAATAGTTCAAAAGGATCGAGATCTACAACACGGAGTATGAATTTTTTGGTTAAACTCGCTTTTTCGATTTAGAAAAAGACTTCGAATTTTTTGAATATTTAGCAATCTTGCAAAGGGTCTACTTTATCAAAGGATCATCCATTTTCGATGGTTGACCCCTCAAAAGATCCGTCTCGTCGTTCTGCACAAC
Organism: Acrobeloides nanus; assembly: GCA_900406225.1. NCBI lineage: Eukaryota > Metazoa > Nematoda > Chromadorea > Rhabditida > Cephalobidae > Acrobeloides > Acrobeloides nanus. The sequence continues at coordinate 15,654 of OZJO01007088.1, forward strand.
TCTTCGAAGTCGTTTTTGGTTTTTCGATTCAAAAACTTACATTTTTGCCCCAAAAGTGTCATTTTTGAGCACTTTCTGAAGGTTTTGGCCAAAAACGATTAAAATTTTTTGCGAGAATCCGGAAAAAGGGTCGGAGAGTTGTTCCTACGGCCCAGACGAATCGTTTAATTGGTCAACCATCGAAAATGAATGATCCCTTGATAAAGTAGACCCTTTGCAAGATCGCGACATATCCAAAAAGTGCACTTGATAGAAAAAATTAGTAACCTTAACTTACTGGTAGTGTGGTGTAGTGGTAACTTGGCAGACTTTTCTTGCTGAGGTTCTAGGTTCGAGTCCCGCTCGGGACGATATTTTTTTGCATTTTATTTTTCAATTTTTAAAAAATTTTTTGAATCATTTTATTTTTTTATATGAAATCGAGTGGTACCATCGACGAAACATTATGAAATCGTTTAAAAATGGTTATTCGCGGCTAGAGAACGCGTTTTAAACCGGATTCATTTAGTTTCCCACTTTTAACACAAATTTGTGCGCCGTGGGAAGGGTCGGCAACACCTCAACAATGATTGCTATGTTACACTTTTTAAGATCATTGGTGTCCCAGATGATCGTTTTGGTGAAGCAGTTTGTGCTTGGATCAGACTTGATAGAGACTCCAATTTAACAGAGAACGATATCAGAGAATATTGCAAAGATTAGGTATAGAATATTGTAAAGACTAGTATCAATTAGATATCCCACTGAACTTGAAATTTATTGAAACAAAAATTTTTTCATCAATTGGAATTGATCCCTATAGAGGTGATTTTATGCGGGAAATCCGAATTTCACATTTCCGAGACCTGAAAATCTTTCCCCGAGTCAAGAAAAGGCTATTTATATGACATAGGGCCACATCTTTGACAAGAATCATGCCATACGTCATAGAAATAGCCTTTTCTTGATTCGGGGAAAGATTTTCAGGTCTCGGAAATGTGAAATTCGGATTCCCCGCATAAAATCACCTCTATAGGGATCAATTCCAATTGATGAAAAAATTTTTCAAAAAATTTCACATTCAATGGGACTTATCTCGCTATACCTAATCCATACTAGTTCCGAAGTCTTCATCCATAGAGAAGTAGCAAGCGTCTCACTTTGCACTCAAATGGTCGAGGATTCGATCCACTAGTCAACCGTATGACTCATTTGGATAATGTTTCAAGGACAAAAATGAAAACAAAAAATTCTAGACCAATTTTAGGGAAGGGTTCCTATTTTTAATTTGTTTGAATCGGACAAATAAAATTTTCATCCTGGCTGGACTCGAACCCACTGCCATTTGAATCCAAATTGAAACGCTTGTCAATTCACCATGGGTGCGACTTTTTACCCTTGGCGAAAGGGTACCCTAAGATATCAAAAGTTTCATTCTTTTTTTAAATTTTATTTTTTAGATAGCCCATTATAAAATTCCGAAATATATTTTATTCAAAGAAGAAAATGAATTCCCCCTTACTGTAACAAATAAAGTGAAAAAATACGAAATGAGAGAAATTTCCATCAAAGAACTTAGATTGATCCAAGTTAAATCACACTTGGAAAAGTTGCTAGTGGATAAAATAGATTTTTGAGTATCATAATTATAAAATCTTATGTGTGAATAAATTATTTAGCACTAATAAAGTGTAATTTTTAAATTGTGCTTCAACATTTTTGGCTACTCAAATTTTTAGTCGAAAAAGTTGCCCCATTATTAAAGGGGGTGCACTCCCAGTACGCTTCTCGAAAAATTTTTTTCTCCAAATTGGCTGATTTTTAGTACTCGGGAGTTTTCGAGCACGAGAAATCGATTGGCGCAAGTTCCGAGTTCTGGGCGGTATGATACTACGAACGGATTTTTGCGGACGGAACTTTTACGCATTTATTCATCCTTACCCCTCCCCCATTCGCCAAAGTCCGTCCACAAGTATTACACCACCGAGTTCTGAACAAATTTTCATGACCCCTTATCGGGGTACTTCATGTTAAAAAAAATTAATTCTTTCGTAGGGGATCGCGAAAATTTTTTTGGAACTCGGGACATGCGCCAATCACTTTCTCGTGTCCGAATACCCATAGTACCACAAATCAGCGTTCAGTTCAGAGGTGAAGTGGTCATAGGCTAATCCCTTGCTGGATGGGATGCTCATGCTCAATATGTCCTTTTTCCCGACCAGTGGCACCTCGATGCTGATATGTTCATCAAGCTTAATATGCTGGGCCAGGACGATTTTTCGTGCCCAAAAACCCTAAGTACCAAAAATCAGCCAATTTGGAGAAAAAAATTTTTCGAGAAGCTTACTGGGTGAGTGTGCACCCCCTTTAATTTTCATAAGTATTTTTTATAGCAGAAATTTTTCTGTAAAAAGTAATGTTCTACAAGGAAATTTCTATAGAAGGCCTAGGCCTAAGTCTAAGCCTAGGCCTAAGTCCAAGCCTAGGCCTAAGCCTAGGCTTAAGCTTAAGCCTAAATCTAGGCCTAAGCCTAAAAATTTGTTTGGACGGTTAAAAAATTGATTGGGCGGTAAAAGTTTTGATTGGACGGTTAAACGACGATTGGACGGCTAAAGTGCAATAGAACCGTTATTTGTCTGCAATATGAAAAAAACTATTTGGATATCTAATATTTGATTGGTAACCTAAATTTTTGATTGATCATCTAAAAGTTCATTGGTCACCTAAAAACTCATTGTTCGCCTAAAGTGCACTAGAGCCAAAATATTGTATTAGGGTAATTTAGCCGAAATGATGTTGGTATCGTTATGTTTGCATGGAAACCATTTCAAGAATTATGAAATACAAACGTCGCATTTCCTCAAAACACATCAACGTAGTTAATTATGGTAATCACATTTTTCGAGGTGGATTTTTGCCGTGCACAAGCCATTATTTAGAATTTCATTTAGGTGAACTATGAAACGTTTATTAGTTTTTAAGCAATGGTTCGAGGTCTCTAAAAATCGTAAATTTAGCCTTTAAAACTTTCAACAATAAATTTACCAATTTTTTCATTTTTCTCAATTTTTTACTCAAAATTTTCCAACGATCTCAACTAAAGTTTTTTCTGCATATATTTTGCACATTTTTCGCAAAAAACTTCGAAAAAAATCCGAAAGAATTTTTCACATGGCCTATCTAAATTTGGGTTAAAAGCTTTAGTTGATAAATTTTCAAGATTTTATTATATTGTTAATTTATATCGTGGTTTAAAAAAGTGCATTTTTGGGAGCCGAAAAATTTTATTCAAATGACCATTATGAGGGTAATTTTATACGAGGAAACGATTACGCGTATTCTCGAAGCATGAAAACGCTTCTTTGACCCTGATTCAGGGGGAAAATTGGTTTTGACGTGAGAATAGTCATTTTTTACTATTTCTCCCTGAATCAGGATCAGGGAAGATTTTTCATAATTCGGAAATGCGCGCAATCGATTCCCCGCATAAAATGACCCCGAGAGGGTGATTTTTAGTAACAAATTTTCTAGTCCCAAAAAATTTGTTCAAGCTCCAAAAATCACAAAAACACTTTTTTTGAATCACCCTGTAACTTTAAATGGCCACACATCTGAATTCCACTTGGCTTGGTGATGATGGAATATTATACACTAACCAATCTACATCTACAATAGATATTTGGGCTTTATATCTTTATGTCGTCGAAGGCACTATATTACTTATCTTCAATGTTTATTTCGCATCCAAGATATTTTTAAATCAACGCTTAAGGGATCAAAAAGAATTTATCATAGTCGGATCAAATATGTTATTTGATTCTACACTCGGTCTAGCTTATTTATGTGCAGGGATTTTTCGGATGAAAATGTATTACACAGAAAAATGTATGTTAAAATTCTTGGTATAACTAGGTTGTCCATCCCTGAGAAAGTTAGTGTTCCGCCCTACAAATTTTATTTAGACACCTATAGCTAGCTAAAAAATTCAAAAATTTCCGCCCCAGCCAAAAGATCATATCTATCCCGGGATCTAACACTAATATACCCAAATCTTTTTAGATATTCAACAAGTTAGCAAACTTCATTGCCTCCTAACACCACACATTTTCATCTTTACGGTATTTAACCCTGCGACTGGATTTATATGCCTGTTGACTAGCCTAGATCGTTTAATTTCAGTTATATTCCCTATAAAATATATGAAGCTTACAGGTGTATGGGGCTATGCTATTCCAGGATTGTCTATTTTATGTTCAATGCCAACATTTATATGGATTCTTATAACAGATATTATGCAAAGTGAAGATTTGACTGTAATACATATTTTTTCGATTTGTATATTTTCCTTTAGCAAGTTGGAACGTGTAATTTACAAGACAGTGCATATGATGGTCTCTATAATGCACTGCGTTTATTGAGAATTATAACCGTTCTTGCTTCAGCGCCTGTATATATTCCAATAGGATGGAAAACTTACCAAGTAGGTTTTGTAAATCTTTTCTTCAATAACTCTGAAATGGTGTTATCCATGTTTGGTCTACGATACTATCAACTAGATCTGGTACTCTAGTAAAATTGGATATCTCTACAAGGGCATTGAATTTTTAGATGCGGTTTTTGAAATAAAAAATTTAAAACATTTTTTGAGGTATTGTACTAATTATAAAGGGTGTAGCTATTGGGTTGATCGAAAAGTTCTTCGATTTTTACATGATTTTTGAACCGGAAGATTGTTAGGTATTGAGTAAGAAAGCCCTTTAGCCTATTACATATACTAAGTAATAGAATAGGGATGAACTCAAACCTATTACGAAATCGATGACTTATCGCATGATGTCATCTTGTTTATGAATGACGTCACTATTTCGAAATCCTATTTCAAAATCATATTTCGTAATTAGGGCGGGCGGGGCCCCGCGGGGTTTCACTGTTCGAAATACAGAATACTTTCAACTATCATTAAAAAAACCGCATCAAAAAATTCGATGGCATTGACGAGATATCTATGCAAGTACCTGATCTATTTGATCGAACTGTATATACAGGGTGAGTAAAAAACCGCACTTTTTGTGATTTTTTACACAGATTGGAATCCGAAATTTAAAAAAATGATCATTATGGGGATAATTTTATGTGAATAATCGGTGCGCGCATTCCCGAACCTTGAGAATGCTTCCCTCATACTGATTCAAGGAAAAAATTGGATTTTTTGAAGCGAAAATATTCAGTTTTTGCATTTTACTCCCTGAATGGCTCATAGAAGTGCATTCTCGCCTCAGAGCTGCGCGCAAACGATTCCCTCTATAAAATTACCCTGATCATTTTTAGAAAATTATAATCTCGGGTCCATAAAAAATCACAAAAAATGCGGTTTTTTACTCACCCTGTGCAAAAAATCCATTGACTCTACATAAATTAGTTTCAGATAATTCACAATAGTAAAGCTTATGCACCAATGGGTGTTAGTAAAAAGAAA
>OZJO01007098.1:0-13635 GCA_900406225.1 Acrobeloides nanus
GAAGACTTCTCGAGAAGCGTTTAAGAAGGATGCATTTTGCTAAATAATTTTTTTTCAAAAAATAGCCATAAAATTTGATATTTTATAAACAAGTACCACACTTGTGAATTGAAAAAAGTCCACATGTGATGGCCAAGTGGAAAATGAAGCCACCCATCCGATCTGGCAAGTTAAGCAACGTTGGGCCCGCAGGTTCGATCCACGCCTTTTGAGCGATGGCCTAGCACATTAGTCAATCCAATCCGCCATGGGTTAAACCCCCAAAACCCTATGATATGGTACTCGCTTTGAAGCGCTCGGCTAGCTGAGTCGATTAGCGAAATTTTTTTTAATTTTGGCTATTTGCTGCAACTTTTCGGCATTTTGGTACCCCTTTACTATACTATAATCTTGTGGACTCAGAGAAATTTTTAATTTTTCACTAAAAATTGTCATTTTTAGAGGATTTTCAGCTTAAAAATTTCCGTTTTTAGCTGAAAATCTTCAGAAATGACAATTTTTGGTGAAAAAAAGGTGATTTTGGTATAAAAAATGGTGATTTTTGGTGAAAAATGGTGATTTTTATGAAAAATGGTGATTTTTGATGGAAAAAATGGTGATTTTTCGTGAAAAAATGATGATTTTTTGTGGAAAATGGTGATTTTTTGTGAAAAAATGGTGATTTTTGGTGGAAAAAATGATGGTTTTTCGTGAAAAAATGATAATTTTTCATGAAAAATGGTGATTTTTTGTGAAAAATTGAAAAGTTTGGATTGGATCTCTAGATCATGCAGTAAAACTCTCAATAGAGCCCACATAGAAAGATTGAAGGGTGGTTATGCAACTGGTACAAAATCAATCTTAGAAATTACAAAAATGATTATTTACCCTTTCAGCAATACCGGCGTTATTGATCAACACATTCAAAGGTTCACCATCCAAAACCCTCACAATTTGTTCGTAAGCAAGATTTATACTAGTATCATCTTGAACATCCAATTGAATTATATAGACTTTTTCATCATGTTGAGTCCATAACTTCCTAAGATCCTAACATTCAAATTTTTATTCAAATTCATAAATTTCCGTCAAACTTGTGCCGAAGAAGGATCTCTACATGCGGCAAAAATTCGTTTTACTTCTTGATTTTTAAGAAGATTTTCCACTATGGCCAGGCCAATGCCACGATTGGATCCGGTGACAAAGATGTTTTCGCCAAATCCAGACATTACTAAAAGTTAACCGAGGGCTTTATTCAAAGTGGCCGGAAAAAAGTTACTCTTCATTAATTTATAATGATTCTCTTCATAATGGAAATTTTTTCACAAAAAGCAATGTTCTACAAAGTTGTTTCTGAGATCACGACGAACAACTTTGTAGAAAATCATTTTTTATGAAAAAATTTATGTTATGAAGAAAATCCTTATGAAAAATTAATAAAGTAATTTTGTTCAGGCTGCCTTGTGGTAACAAAAATATCTAACTGAATAAATCAAATGATGTTCATAAAAAATAGATTTTGTAATTTTTTATTTGACGAACTTTAAAAAACATAAAAATTAAAATCCAGCTATTTTCGTTTAACAAGTTTCACTGTCACAGATTCTGGATTCAATACTGTTGGTCCAATCAATTTGAGCTCTTTCTGAAAATTGATTTTTTATAGAAATTCTATGGCTTGCATTAATTTTACTTCAGTCTCGGCACATTCGAAGATATTGTACTCTCGCAGTATCCGAACAAGTGCTAGTTTATCTTCCATTTGAGCTAGCCTCATTCCTATACAAGTCCTAGGTCCTGCTCCAAAGCCCATCCATGACATAGAATGTCGTTTTACATCGTCAAACCATCTAAAAAATTATTAGGCTTGGCTAAGGGTTAGGCTTGGACTTGTTCTTAGTCTTAGAGACTCCACTAATTCGTTGTGAAATTTTGGAAGCACTAATTGAGACCTGGAGAGCACTAATTGCAATTAGGGCTGCGTCGTGACGTCACAACGATTCACGATGCGTCACAACGCATCACGTCGCGTCACAAAGCATCACGACAAGTTACAACGCGTCATGTCGTCACAACACGATGCGTCACAACGGCTTATCTCTTATATTTTTACCTTTCTGGCACAAAATTCTCCGCATCATCACCCCAAATTTCTGGATCATAATGTACGCTAAAAACATCGGCTTGAACCAAAGTGCCTTTTTCAATCGTTAGATCTCCCAATTTAGCAGTTTCCATACACTCTCTGGAACTTGTGCTAAAAAATTTTTCGTTTAGCATCACTTAAAATATTGTGTCGCTCAATAAGTCCTCAGCTTTTCAATTTTGCATCAGCTCATTGTGGAAATTTGATGTTAGGATTTTTCTACGCAAAAAGGTCGACTATGACATTACCGAACCTTGAAAACGCTTCCCTGATCCTGACTCTTTTTTCGCAGCTCGGAAATACGCGAAATCGATTTTTGCATAAAACCCCATAAACTCCTACAACGATTTGAGGCAAATCTGACGGGAATTTATGAAGCGAACAGAGTGGCGCAATAAGTACACTTTTGTGATTTTTTGTACTCTGAATTTTTTTCTAAAAACTGTCCATTTTACGGGTAATTTTTAAGCGGGGAATCGATTACGCGCATTTCCGAGCTCTGAAAATGCTTCTCTGATCCTGATTCATTTGAGTTGTTTTTTGTTTAAACTTATCGTCATAGAATTTCTATTTATTTACACTCCTATTTTCGCTTCAAAAACCCAATTGTTCCCTGAATCAGGGTTAGAGAAGCATTTTCAATGCTCGGGAATGCGCGCACTCTATTCCTCTCATAAAATTACGCCTAGATGGGTCATTTTTAGAACAAAAAATTTCGAGTGCCAAAAATCACAAAAGTGCACTTTTTTGCGCCACCCTAATGAATATTACAAGCTTGCTACTGGAACTAAGCGTAGAGTCTCTTTCATAGCTGCTTCAGCATATTTGAGGCTTTGGAGTTGGTCATAGGTCACATCCTAAAAATGAATTACAGGGTGTATAAAAAAAACCGGAATTTGGGCGATTTTTTCATGTTTTTTCGACCCGAAAATTTTTTTCAAAAATGATTCTATTAGGGCTAATTGAGCGCATTTCCAACGCCTGAAAACGCTTCCCTGAATCAGAGTGTGTGTATTGAAGCGATGACCAATTTTTGCTATAATACTTCAATTTTTCTTTGACTCAGAATCAGGAAAGCGTTTTCAAGCTTCGGAAATGCGCGTAATCGATTCCCCGCATAAATTTACCCTAGAAAATCTATTAAAAAATTTCCGATTTTCGCGTCAATACACACACTCCGATTCCCTGATTCAGGATCAGGGAGGAAAAAGGTGGAAGAAATGGTAAAACAATAAAAAAGAATTTCTCCAATCGACCCAGCTCACTGAGAGCTTCAAAATGAGTACCATATCATGGAGTTTTGGGGTTTTCCTATGGCCGAGTGGCTAACGCACTCGGCCTTCACTCAAAGAGCGAGGGTTCGATCCCGCGAGAATTACGAAAAATGGCATTTTTTCACACAAAAAAATGAAAAAATTGCCCAAATTTCGGTTTTTTTATACACCCAGTACATGTTTTTTTAAGTACAATGTGCCCAAAAAATGGCAATTTTGCGATTTTTAAAATTTTTAATTTTCACTCAAATAACCTATAGGGGGATTTTCTATGCGAAGAATCAATTGCGCGCATTATTGGACCTTGAAAACGACTCGCTGGCCATGCATTACAGTCAACTCTCCATATAGCGTCACTCCAAAGGGGGAGGGGTCATTATATCGAATTGAAGGGGGTATCACTATATGGAGAGTTGGCTGTAGCCTATTTTCGTTCCAATACACACACCTCTTCCCTGAATCAGGGGAGCGTTTTCTAGGTTCGCCAATCCGCGCAATCGATTCATCGCATAGAAAAACCCCTATAGTGCTATTTTGGTGAAAATTAAAAAATTTTTAAAATCGCAATAATGCCATTTTTGGGGGCACCCTGTATCAAACCTCATTCGGGCATATTTCATCGATTTCCGATTGTAAAAGCTGTTGTTTTTCTGGATTTTTAGCTAGAAAATAACACATCGACGCAAGGGTATTGGCTGTTGTATCAAAGCTAAATTTTAAATGTTTGAATCTTTTTTGTCGAAACTCCTACCCAGCAAGAAGAAAGACAAAGCATTGCCCAACAATTTCATCCGTTGTCAATCTTTTCGATACTTTAATAACACCTTTGCTAAAATCACTAGTTTCATCCGAAATTTCTTCAGATTCTGCATCCAAAAATAAATCTATAAAATCAACATGATCACCTTCTTGGACAACTTGTCCAGCTGCCTAAATTTTTTTGTAAATTGCAAATTTTTCGATAAAAAAATTTTTACTCTTAGCTTTTTTCTTTCATTAACTTCGATATAAAGCTTTTCGACTAGCTCATCCAATGGAGATTTTTTCAACAATCTTAATAGGTCAAGAAATTTTCGGATGATAGCAGTGCTCCATTCCCATGGAAACAGGTTACAGAGGACATTTATTGGGCTGATGGCGAATTCGGCAAAGACGCGTTTGGCAACGTCAACGATTGGGTTTTTAAACTGGCGACTGCCTCGTTGACCCATGGCCACACGGCAAATCACGTCCATCGTGAGCTCGTGGCAGTAGCTAAACGATAATTTATATGTGTTGTGCCATATTATTAGCTTCACACGACTCTAGGTCGGGACTATAGTCCGTTTCGCCCATAAAAGAAACAAGTTCGATCTCGATGGCTAAGTGGATAAGGAAGTCGCCCCGCCGATCTGTCAAGTTAAGCAACGTTAGGCCCGTAAGTTCGATCCCCAAATTTTTTGCTCGTTATTGAAACTTACGGATGAATATTAAAGTGCTGATTTTTCTCCGCCGCTTTTCTCAAATGTTTCATCAGCTCTTTTACAGAATCATCAACTGTTGGCATAATCTATAAATTTTTCTTAAATTTTTATTTATTTTTTCAATTCTCTCACCCTCTTCAAATTTCCAACACTAAAATTTGGTGAAGAAATATTTCTTAACCTTCTCCATCTAGCCCCTCTGGCATCGAAAACATGAACCCTAGCTTCTTTATCCACATTTCCGACAATTGGGTTGAGCTAAAACACGATTTTTTGCTTATAATTTTTTAACTTGTGCACAAACTTTTCTTCCATGGAAATATTCAAATTTCTTTAAGAAAAGTTCTTGTAACAAATCCGGGTCGGAGATGATAAAATTGTATCTCCATCCTTCGCGGATACCATACACTTTGCCATATTGTTTTGTCCAATCACGTTTTTGGAGGATGCTAGGGTAGTTAGGGTCGATTAAAGGGCGAAGGTTGCCATAAACAACTTCGCCTTCTGGGCCAGGGATTCCACGACGTTTGAAGTAGCTGTTTCGGAATAAACAGGCTCTAGAAAAAATAGTGAATGTTGATGGGTATTTATAAACAAAAAACTCTGTAACCCCTTAAAGGGGTGCAAATTAGGGCTGTTCTCAAAAAAAATTTTGAAAAATGATTTTCTAGGGGTAAAAATAAGGTGAAAAATCGATCCCTGTGCACATCCCCCTCGCGCGAAAATGCTTCTCTCATCTTGTTTTCGCGAAAGCACTATTTCACGTTAAAAATAGTGCTATTTTCCCAAAAACAAGGTGAAGGAAGCATTTTCACGCGACGGGGATGTGCGCAATCGATTTCACACCATTTTTACCCCTAGAAAGTTCCCTAAGGGCCCTAATTTGCACCCCCTCCTTTAACTAGATGTAGTTAAAGGGTAGTAGAGGTAGCGCTAGGAGAGGAAAAGGCTGATCCTCGTTGGCCAAATGAAGTGACGGTAACAGACCCCTTCCCATGCATAAAACCTAAGGTCTAAGCCTAAGGCCTAAGCCCATTATGTATTTTGACCATTATGCATTTTGATGCGCATCCCTTTTTTTGGGACCCACTGAAAATTATAAACAAAAATTTTCGACTAGTCGACGGCCCTTCGCTTATGTTACAACTAAATTCCCTTATGTGCATAAATTAAAATCTTACAAATAATAGTAAATATACAAAGTGATGCTCCCAAAAACAACAACAGCTAAAATTAATAATTCCAGCATTTCAAATTTGTCTCTAAATTTTTCTATAACGTAAAAAAATTTGTACAAAAATTATAAGTAAAAATTTCCGGCTAGTCTTCCGTAGTTGATAAGAAACATTTTATGATAACAAAATTTATTCACTACAATTTACAACTATAGATCCTGTTTAGCTCATCCGAAAACTTTTCCGGATTTCATGACTGTTTCAAAAATTCTTCAATGTATTGATTGACTAGTTCCGGACAGTCTTGATGTGCCCAGTGGGATGCATTTTTGAGTTTCTTCAAGACGATTTCTTGGCAGAGTGGAACTGTCAAATCAGCGGCTTCGTTGACAAGAAATGCATCTTCTTCGGACCAAATTAGCAGGGTTTTGGGCTAAAATAAAAAAAATGGTATGAAACAAGGATGAAATCTAGAAAAATTACCTGGATTAGCTCATTTGGGAATGGAGTTGGGCGGAATTGTCTCATAGCCGCTCGATAGTAGTTGATTGGAGGTGTTAGGCTGCCTAAGGAGTAAAAGTTAAAAAATTAGAGGTTACTTCCTAAAAATTGAAAAATATGCGAATTTAAAAAATGGATCTAAATCGGCTAATTTTTTGCACTCGAGAGGGGAAATACGATGGCGATATTATGGCATACGGACCGTTGTTCCGCAACTTTGCGCCTGACGACACTTATTTTCTGACATATGTTCCCATGACAAAATTTTCGTGACAGATCGTTCATGACACAAAAAATGCATGTTCGCGGAACAACGGTCCGTATGCCGGTATTATTTTTCCTCCACCAATTTTAGCAACAAAAAAACCGCTGTAGTTTATGATATGTCTACCTGGCCGTGAATAAGTATACATCCACGCTTTCATATCTTCTTCAGTAAAATTCTCTTTATTTTTAATCCCTGTTTCAGAACTCCGGAAAACATTTTTCGGCCATTTGTAATCACCAGCTTTTATGTAAATCTCGGGTAAAAATGGACATTGAAACATGAATAAGTACCTAAAAAGTCAAAGAGTTATGAATTTTAAAAAATTTCCCTTTACCAGGAGCGCTTCCTCTGAACGGGATTTTTTAAAAGTTCATTGTAAACTTTTGAGTGTGGGCTATTGATCTGGATCAACTTTCCAACTAGATCTGGTCTTCTGACAGCCAATCTCCAGGCTACAACACCACCCCAATCATGAGCCATGATTATTGCTGATTTGTGGCCTAAACTATGTATAGTTTATATCATTACAGGGTGAGCCAAAAAATCGTACTTTTGCATTTTTTGGTGAAAAATTTTCAAAAATTTTTTCAAAACTCACCTATAAGGGGGTATTTTCATCGAGAAATCGATTGCACGCATCGAAAAACCTTGAAAACGCTTCCCAAACTGTGAAATATCAAATTGTCAGACAACCTGCGCTTCGCTGGATAGCTGGGGTCTCAACATTCGGTATTCCGAAAATTGTATATTTCATAGTCTGAGAAGCATTTTCAAGGTTTTTCGATGTGCGCAATCGATTTCTCGCATGAAAATACCCCTTATTGGTGGTTTTTGAAAAAAATTTTTAATTTTGGCCAAAAAACGCAAAAGTACGTTTTTTTACTTATCTTGCAAGGGTGTTGGAATTAAAAGTTTTTGGGACCCACTAAAAAAATGCTTTAAAAAGCCAGTAGACTCTACTGAGATCTTCTGACTCCAAACAAGTTGAAACTTTTTCGGAGCTACTACATAATTTGGGGGGGGGGCACCCAAAAATGCGATTTTTGCGACTTCTCGCTTCAATACACAGTTCTTCCTTGAATCAAGGAAGCGTTTTTTGCTTTGAAAATGTCAAATTCGGATTCCCCGCATGTTTTTACCCCTAGAGGGGTCATTTCCAGAAATTTTTGAAAATTTTTCACGTGGCCCCCGACTTTTTGACCATGATAAGTGCCTTCCAACAAGTGAACTAGCCTCCAATTTTTTTTATTGCAAATTACATTTTTTTAAATACCTAAAGCACCAATAGTTGCTATGATATCATCTACCACTATATCTAATTTATAATTTTGGTAACCTTTTGGTTTCGAAGAGTCTCCATAGCCTCGCATATCTACGGCTATTACCCTAAAATTGTATAGGTCGGTCCAAAAAATTAGATTTTGCGAAATGTCAATACTTTGCCCCTTGGGGCAGGACTTTTGCCTCCCCCTGTACGGACCTATGTGTAAAGCAACTGTTCATCAAATGGCTTCTAGTTCGGCAACACCCAAAAAATTTTGCATTTTTTAAAGTTTTTGTGCCATGGATTTTAAGCGCTAAAGCCAATTGTACCTATAACTCTTATTGAAATATCTCAATTGATATCTCCAAGTGTACCAAAATTCTGGAAATCCATGTAAACACAGCATTAACGGACTTGATTTCTGCCCACTTTCTACGTAATGTAGTTCTACTCCCTAAAAAGCTATTAGCCTCGTATCGATTTTTTACTCACAGTAGACAATTTCAAAAATCCATGATTCCAACCATCCAAGACTTTTGGTTTCGGGTGATGCTTTGTGACGAAATAATTTCCATAATTTTGCATCCACTCAAATAACATTGTGAATAAGGTTTTTATAGTATAGAAAGTTGACATGAGGATGATTACAACAAGACGGATTATTAAAAGAGAGGTTGGTACTTGTGCATCTTGAGCCATTTTTGAAGGTAGTAGCTATAGTAGGTATTAGTGATGCGTTGAAATTGGAAAAGTCGAAATCGAAATTGGGGGGGGGGGGATCGAAATCGAAATTCAAAACCTCGAGATCAAAATTTTGGGGTCGAAATTTGAAATTTCAAAATCGAAATTGCAATTTCGACGCATCACTAGTAGGTATAGAATGATGGCTATAAAAAGTTGAACGCGTATACTTTTTTTGCAAAAAGGAGAGGGTCAAAAGGCAAAGAATATGGCTAAATAATCCGATTTTGAGAAATTTTATTATTACGTTATTCTGAGCTTATTACTCTTTTAACCGACACAGAACTGTGCAAGAACTGATAAGAAATTCTCAAAAATAAAAAACATGTTTTCTAATAAAATGGTACAAAATTTTTTGATCTTTTAAACAAAAATTTGGGAATATACGTAAGCAGTCGAAAAATTTTTCCGGACCTTGGGCTAAAACACTTCCGGACCTTGAGCTAAAACATCGTCGTTTTACAATGCTATAAGAAGATCCCTAACCTATCTTTGTGTTTTCCTTATCAATATTTTTTGCCACACCTCTCTAATTGAATTCGAACACAAAATATGTAAAGTGTAGCTACTTAAAAGACCAATAATTAATATCCGTACATGAATAGATATGCATAAACTGAGTATAGCTGTAATTTTTGGCTTAATAATATTCTCAAATGTGGAATGCTTGAAAATTTTTATTTTTGCACCAACTTTTGGTTATAGTCATATTTTATTTGCTGGGAGAATTGCTGATGTTTTGATTGATGGTGGGCATAACGTGGTAAGTGTTGTTCTGGATTGTATTATCCTGTGTTGACCGGAGAAAGGTGAATGGTCCCCTATCATGGCGGTTTTTTGTTACTAGAATTAGAGGAAATTCGAAATTTTAAAAACGAGTCATACCATTCGATTTATCTCGCCGAGACGAGTAGAACGAATACATAACATGTAGTTTTCCATCCCGAAAAATTTTCATGGACAACTTTAAATTCGAAACGGGATTCGAACCCGGGCCTATAAACTACAAATATGTCACTTTAGCCACTTGGCCATGGGCTCGGGATGGAAAACCCATGTTATAGTATTCGTTCTACTCGTCTCGGCGAGCTGAATCGAATGGTATGACTCGTTTTTAAAATTTCGAATTTCCTCCAAAACTGCCGTGCTATGATCCCGATTTGAACTGCGTTACTCAACGTTGAAGATATTAGCCATCCTGGGTGATCATCACCCATCTTCTTGACTTTGTTCTTTACTAAAAATATTCTCAACTAAATTCCTAGACCATACTTCAACCATCTTTCGACCCGGATGTCACCGAGCCAGGCACTGACCGCGCAAAAACCATTTTCTTCACCTCCAAAAATATCGACTACAGTGTCGTCATGAACATGTCCAGCAAAACCTCAGCCGTATTCTATCCTGGTAGAAATACTGGTGCTGATGTTGTCACACTTTTTAAGGTTAAGCGACAACTATGCGAAGGTAATATATCCTTTTAATCTTTTTCTTTATTGCAGTCGACCCTCGATAACAGGTAGTTACTCTGTGGACCTGACCAGTGGCGTAGGGAGGAGGTTTCACTTTTCACAACTCACATCACTTTTGGGTATCCATTCAAATGTTACCTCCACTCTCCCCCCACATTCAAAGCTGTATGGACCGAATTGTTTAGATGGATACCCAAGGAAGCAGATAGTGTTTCATCCTTTTCCATTTTGTAGACTTTTAGCCAATGGTACCTGATTTGAAATTCAGACCGATCAAGATGGATTTTCGTTTTACTAAATGAGGGCATCACTCCAAAAGCATAAGGAGGATCCTTATGAAATTTTTGGCAAAACTCAAGGGGTCCCTGTTTTGGCACTAGAACGGAACGTACCTTACCCATTTTTTCAAAACATAACTGCGTCAATTTTTGAGCATTTTTCGAAATCCCAACGGTAAAATAAGGATGAGTATCTATATTTTATTTTACCGTTGAGATCTCGAAAAATGCTCAAAAATTGATCGAGTTATATGTTTTTGAAAAAACGGGTAAGGTACGTTTCGTCCTAGTGCCCTTTTTTCGATTTTTTACCCGTTGATTGGGGAGGAACTGCCCCTGATGCCCTCTTCCTACACCATTAGACCTGATCCAGGGTGGCTGCTTATCGAGGGTGGAGCTTATCCAGGTCGGTTGTACTTCAAATTTAGACCTGTTGGATGAAAAAGACCTCATCGCTGAACTTCGTAATGAAAAATTCGATGTTGGCATGACAGAGTTTATCGATTATTGCGGTGATGGATTTCTCGAAACTATTGGTATAGATAGACAAATTACATTAAGTGCAGTCACTTTCTTCGAGCCTATTTATGATACGTTTGGGCTACCTAAACTAGCCAGTTTTGTGCCACGTATGTTTTTGTTTCGCATTCACTTTTTGAAAAAGTGTGATTTAGATCTGTTATTGCCATTTTCTGATCAAATGAATTGGAAACAAAAGTTGATCAATTTATTTGTGCATTATAAAATTGATGGGCTATATCGTGAGCATGTGGAGGCAGAAACAGAGATATTTAGGAGGAAGTTTAAAGAAGTTAGTACAGGGTGATCCAAAAAACCGGATTTTTGCAATTTTTCAAAATTTGATCAGATTTTAAAATTTTCACCGGATTTTTGGCACTACAACTTTCGCCACGTTTCATGTTCGCCACTACAACTTCCGTCACGTTCGTGTCAATATACATATTGCAAATCAGGCAACTCAATTAGTCTGAAATTAAATATTTTTATTGACACGAAAGTGGCGAAAGTTAGCGTGGCGAGATTCGTGGCGAAAGTTATAGTGTCGGATTTTTCTATGCGAGAATTGCCTAACCTTGAAACGCTTATCTGATTCTGAATTGGTTTATTTTCACTTCAATACACAATCTCTTCTCTGAATCATGGTCAGAGAAGCGTTTTCAAGTTTCGACAATGAGCGTAATCGATTTCACGCATAGAAAAACCCCCTATAGAGTTATTTTAGTGAAAATTAAAAGTTTGAAAAAATCGCAAAAGTGCCATTTTTTGGGCACCATGTTTCCCACACCATGCACAAAGTCTTATTCATGAAACAACTTTTTAGGATATGGAAGATCTCCTTACCATAAGAAAACGAAAAACCGCTATGGCTTTCCTCAATATTGATGAAAATCTTGAAATACCTCCTCTCATGACTACGAAAATCAGACTAATCGGTGGCATAAAACCGAGGAATATAGCACCAATCCCAGAGGTTATTCTTGTGCTTAACTAGCTGACAAAACACAATTTTTAAGAGCCTCCTTACCACGATTCAGAAATACAAAGGCTTCGTTTTATTGTCATTTGGCACATTTGCTCGTGCTTCTATGATCCCTAGTCATATTCAAGAAGCTCTTATGAAGACTTTCGAAAAGTTTCCAGATTTTTTGTTTTTGTGGAAGCATGATTTGGAAAAAGATGAAACATTGTTGAAGTCGGGAAATACAAATTTTCTTCCGATGAAATGGTTGCCGCAATATGCTCTACTTCGTAAGGATGAAAATCAGTGGCGTATGCAGACCCCATGAATGGGGAGAGGGAGGGTGCAGTTGGTCGGAAAAATTCAAAAAAATAAAGACGAAAATCAACAATTTTCCGCCATGCCAAAAAATATGGCATAGGCTCTAATGGAACGAAGAGGATGGAACGAGATGAATGAAACGATCGAATAAAACGATATGAATTGTTTCAAACCTTTCGTTCGAATCATTCGAGTTTATGCCAAAAAATACCCTTGTTTTTTCTACCCTTCGGACTGGAGTGGGTGTCACACCCCTGCATCCACTCTTGTGTACGCCACTGATGACAATTAATACAAAAATGCTCATGAAAATTTTAGATCACCCAAAATGCAAAGCTTTTATAAACCATGCTGGGTTTAATGGAGTAATCGAATCGATTTCTGCTGCAGTTCCAATGATTCTTGTTCCTCTTTTTGGCGATCAAAATCACAATGCGGCAGTTTTAAAAAGAAATCATCTTGGTATATTCCTGGGTCTTGCTAACCTAACAGAGCATGGGCTAACAACAGCACTGCAAGAATTACTTCAAGATAATCCAAGGTTAATTAAATCCTATTTTATCTCATATATTTTTTAGCAAATACCATCTCCGTACTCAAGAATTTTCAAGACGCTTGAAAAATAGAGTCATTTCACCAGAAGTTGAAGTACTCAAATACACAGAATATGTAGCTGAATTTGGAACATTACCAGAACTGAATCTTGCTAGTGCAAATATGACATTGATAGAAATTTATATGTTAGACTTAATCGGGAGTTTATTTGCAATATTATTTATTGTTGTAATAGTATTGTTTATTATGCGCATGTTGTTTAGACTATATTGCAAGAAAAATAAGAATAAAACTGATTAGACATGGTTAGCAAAATACTTTCTATTTTTAAAGGGCCAGTAAACTTTTATCGGTTTATTTTTTATGCATTTTTGTGATTTTTTAGAAAAAAAACTCACAAAAAGTTGCATACAAATAGGGTGTTTTCCCCGCATTTTTTAACTTTTGATCTCAACACTTACAAAAGGAATTGAGTGAAAAGCTTTTAATAGTAAAAACTAGTTCAATTTTCCAACACGTGTCAGACTCTTTTTCCCATTAAAGCACATGTGATAAAAACAGTACAAAAAATTCACATCAAAACTTTATACCAACTATAATAAACTTTTAAAATAAAAACAACAGCTTAAGGCACTTAGATCAACAATTTTAATAGTCATATATTTATCTTTTATCACTTTATAATGATTTCCTTTTCCTATTGTTTCTTATTTTTTCT
>OZJO01007099.1:0-24971 GCA_900406225.1 Acrobeloides nanus
TTTGAAACTCGGGACTTGCGCCAATCGATTTTTCGTGCCCGAAAACCCCCGAGTACCAAAAATCAGCCAATTTGGAGGGAAAAAAATTTTTTTCGAGAAGCGTACTGGACGTGCACCACCCCCTCTTTAAAATGGTAATAACTCGAAAATTTATCAATAACCTTTCAAACTCCTTTTTTAAAAGTTGTTCTATGGACCATAAACTACAATTCTACTATTCGTTTTTTATGAGTTTTCTTTGCGGTCATTTTGGACATGGTGTGCCCCCCCCCCCTTTAAGAAACTCGCCGCCGTGTTTCGGGTAGGGTTATGAAAAGATTTTGACAGAAAAAACCGAATTTTTTCCAGATTATGACAGATTTTGACGTCATAATCTGTCAAAATCTCTTTTTACAATCTTTTTGTATTGGTGAAAATTAAAATTTTTTAAATATTTAAATTCTAGAGACCGAAATCTATAATTTTTGTCTGTATCTTTTTATGAAAAAATTGTTAAAGTGGTGAAAAATTGATTCGAAAATTTGTTGTTATTTTTTACTACAAGCTACAAATTTTTTTGTAGTATGTAGTAGACGATCGAAAAAATGTAGTTTGTAGTAAAAATAGCAAAAAAATTTTCGAATCAATTTTTCATAAAAAGTGATAGTGATAAAGACAAAATTATAAATTTTGGTCTCTAGAATTATATATTTAAAAAATTTTAATTTTCACCAATACAAAAAGATTCAGACATTATAAAAAAAGATTTTGACAATCGAAATCTGTCAATTTCTGTCAAAATCTAGAAAAAACAGGTCTTTCTGTCAAATTCACAATCGTAGTTTCGGGTCCCAAACTTATGAAAAAATGTCGAAAAATCCACTTTTTTGAGACACCCTGTACATGCAATTTTCTCTCTTACATAGCGATTGAACAGTTCTCACATGGACGTCCGAACGCGTTTTAATGATTACTTGCTCTTATCGAAATCGTTCGCTTAAAACCTATTTTCACTGAATCAGAGTCAATGAAGCATTTCACGCTTCAGGAATGCGAGAAATCGATTTCCCACATCCAATTAATCATAATAGGGTCGTGTTTAGAAATAAAATTTCGGGTCAAAAACTTTGAAAAATACAAAAATTAAAATTTTTTCCCTCACCCTGTGGAAAATAAAGGCAATTTGTTTTGAAAAATTTCAAAAACCTTTAAAAAATCTCTATTTTTCTTTAAAAAATATGGGGTCCCGAGCATCTTACATAGTGGCCATACACAAATTACGTTTACAAAGGGAGGGGGAGAGGTAGCCAAAAAAGTTACACTCAACTATAAAATTACTGATTTTTAAAAAAAGTATGGAAACGGGGTGAAGGGAGAAACAAAAAATAAAAAAGAAAAGAGAGAAAAAGGGAAAAAGAAACTAGGAGAGGGGTCTAAAAATCGCGATTTTTGGAAACGTAATTTGTGTATGGTGCCATACTTACAAAATATTTTGATATAAAATCTTTTACAACTTCGTTATTTAATTCAGTTTTATATTTTTGACAAAATTTCATATTCTGGAGATCATTAAATTTAGCTCGGTTTTCATATTTATTCAAACATCTTTCTGTAAATTCTTTTAAATCAGACGAATATTGTGATGCATAAATTTTTTTAACCAATTCTTCTATATTGGCGCTTACTATAATAAATTGTGCCGCAGCGAAATTATAGGATTTATCATCCTGTAATTCATAAGGAAGTTTTCCACAAACAGTTTCTAATAGCGTTATTCCTAAGCTCCAAACATCGGCGCGAATATCATATGGAGCGATATTATTTTGATCGAATCGTTCAGGTGGCCAATACCATATTGTACCAACAGTTGAACTTGCTAACGAATCTAAAAAAATTAGGAAACTTTGAGTGATTCTTACTGTCCAAAATTTTCGATTCACCAAAATCGCACAGTTTTGTCTGGCCTTTTCTATTCAATAAAATATTATGAGGCTTGATGTCACGATGTATAATATTCTTCTGCGATTTGCAATAACTTAATGCGTCTAGTACTCGTACTGTGATATTTCCTAAGATCTCTTCTGGGAATTTGATTCTTTCTAAAGTTTTCGATGGATCTCTTGCTTTATGAAATTCTTTATATAAATCCGTTAGTGACATGTCCATTAATTCCATACACATCCATGCTTCGTCTTTAACAACACACAATCCGTAAAAAGTAACAATATTTTCGAAATTTTCGAGAGCTCGAAAGTTTTTGGCTTCGCGCATAAGATGTCTTAGTTTTTCTTTTTCAGCTTTATCTCGTGATGAAGATGAGTAGGCGATGAGCTTTGCAGCAATAAATAAGTTAAACGGTTTGTAATAAAACATTTTTACTTTATGACGAGACGAACTTATAGTTTTAATTTCTTGAAAATCATTGATTATAAAAGGTTTTTCAGTTTTTTCAGGAAAATACAACTTATTCAGATATTCATCACCAAATATCCCATCAACATCAAGTTTAACGGATTCGTTGGACATAATTTAATACAGCGTGGGCTAAAAAAACCGGATTTTTTAATGATTTTTTCGAAAAAATTTTTCGAAAATTTTTTTATAAAAAGACCCGTCGATTCAGAGAAATATTGGTTTTTGAAAAGTTTTTGAGAACATAATGTTTTATTAGGTCGTTCCATAAAAGCCTCTTTTCAAAAAGATCTTCAAAAATATTAATACAAATTCTATGAAATCTTTTTTATTTTATAAATTTAACCTTAAAGGGGGGGGAGTATTTTTTAGGGACTAATCTCCGAAAAATTTTTTCCTTCTTTTTTATAAAAACATCACTTTTAGGGGTAATTTTGCATGGGGAATCGATTGCGCGTATTCCCGAACCCTGAAAATGCATGCCTGACCCTGATTTAGGGAAGGGGTATTGAAACAAAAATAAAAAAATTCGGTTTTTTACCGGGAAAACGTCGTTTCTAGGGTAATTTTATGCGGGGAATCGATTGCGCGTATTCCCGAACCCTGAAAATGCATACCTGACCCTGATTCAGGGAAGGGGTTGGGGATATAAATCAAAAGAAATTAGAAAAAATTTTTTGATTTTCATTTCAATATCCCCAACCCCTTCCCTGAATCAAGGTCAGGTATGCATTTTCAGGGTTTGGGAATACGCACAATCGATACCTCGCATAAAATTACCCTAGAAATGACGTTTTCCCGGTAAAAAACCGAATTTTTTATTTTCGCTTCAACACCCCTTCCCTGAATCAGGGTCAGGCATGAATTTTCAGCGTTCGGGAATACGCGCAATCGATTCCCCATGCAAAATTACCTCTAAAAGTGATGTTTTTATAAAAAAAGAAGGAAAAAAATTTTTCGGAGATTAGTCCCTAAAAAATACCCCTCCCCCCTTTAAAGGAGAGGGGGGGGGAGGATACAAATCAGTGTTGACTCAAGTACTCGTGAAGCGAGTACTTACATGTCGAGTAGTATAAGAGTACACTACTCGACTGAAATCGAAAGATCGAGTCGAGTAGTGTACACTACTCGGCTCGTCATTCGAGTAGTATACTCGAATATAACACTGATTCAGAATCCGGATTCAGATTCCGAATCCGGATTCTGAATCGATTTTTCACCCTATTTTTACCCCTAGAAGGTAATTTTTCAACAAAAAATTTTTAGAGAAAGTTTTGTACTCCCTCCTTTAAACCTAATTTGTACTCCCTCCTTTAAATTTATTTATTATGCGCGGACGGGCTATAGCCGTTCATAACGAAGGTGCAGGCTCAATCCTCCTATGGTCAATTTCTTTTTTATACAACTTTTTGCCTAGGGTTATTTTTATGCGAGGAACATGAATTTGATTATTATTTTTGCAAGAAAAGCCAAAAATAAAATAACATCAAATTCGTGTTTTTATAACTCTAGGCAAAAATTTTCGTGAAATTTGGATGAGTAAAAAAGAAATTGACTCGAAGTGGATTGAACCATCGCTTTCAATATGAACGGCTAGCAAGCTAACTTTTCGGCCATGTGTCACAAACTTTTTGAATCTCTCCATGAAACTGTGTTTATACAGTCTATATTATGACATCTCCATTTTTTCTCAAATTCTTCGAGAGTTTGAAATTTTCTTGGATTGACTATAGTTGAGAGGCGTATCCAAGGGGGACATGAATTTTATTATTCTTTTTAGGGGGCTATAACCCCCTGAAATTCTGGAAAATCAAAAAATTATATAAGAGTCCTTCCTTATATTTTTGCCCAAAATTTTTCGATGAAAAATTTTTATTCATCTCTTGCAAAATTTTGTCATTTTTTACACGTTTTTAACACCAATTTCACCTAAAACACCATTTTTTGCTATTTTTGTTGAAAATTTCAACTTTTTTTTAAACATTTTTCAAAATTTTCATTTTTTGGGTTATATTTCAGCCCCCACCGAAATTTCGAATGTACATGCCAGCCCATCCGGAAAATTTTTACACTTCAACCATCTCCGAAATTTTTTCTGGTTACGCCACTGCTATAATTATTTAAAAAAAGTTTCTCAACCACGAAAATTCCAAAATCTATGGGAATTTGAATTTAAAAAATGTACAAAATAAAGGTGTCGTTATATAGAGGCTTGACTGTAATAAAAAGAATTTCTCTTAAAAACAAGTTTATGAGAAAAGATACTATAGGGGGCAAAAGTTACGAGAGAAAGAGCAAAAATTGCCCCCCCCCCCTCCACTTGCCCCGTAACTTTGGCCCGGGATAGTATAAGATTTTTTCGAAAAATCAAACCTTATGAATCAACCTAATAATCTTTCTAGAGAATTAGCGAGTCGCTCACGGAATTATTGAGAAATTTATTGCCGAAAAATTTGAAGAAGCAATTTATTGCCTAAAATCCTTCGTTGACTAATCAATATAAAAAATCGAATGCTCAAGACGATTAAACAAAATGATAAAAAACATTATTAATTTTCATTCGATTTTTATCAATAAATACGTAAAAAGGAGTGGCCGTGAAAGACAAACCACTCTATAGTATTTTTTATCAATATGATATATCAAAATCAAGAACCAGAAGACGCTTACACACAAGACAAAATTTGTTCTTTCAAAACAAAAGGATTTTTATTAAAAATATGGTCAAATCGCATTGGAAGACAGTTACGGAAAAATCTGAGGCGGCGGATCAAATCTGTCAAGGCAGATCATTAAAAATTTTTTTTACAAAAAAGTAAAAAATTAGGAGTTACCCCCTAAAAATTGAAAAAATTAATTTTTTCAATTTAAAAAAAAAACAATATGGATGTTGTTTAAGCGTTATTTATTGTGATGAAAACGATGGTGATATTCATTTTAGCTATAAAGATTTTCCTTAAAGGGGGAGTGTGAATCCTGTTCGTATCGGGTAAAAAGAATTCTTGATTTTTTCGAACGAAACTCACCCTTTAGGGGTTTTTTCATGCGAGAAACACGATTTTGATGTTATTTGCGCATTTTGACGATCATTTATGCTGAAATTGTCACTAAGAAGACATCTTCATAAGATTTTATGCTTAAATTATTGATAATTTATTCAATTTTATTCTTTCACGCTATCATCATCAGATATTTCATAAGCAGTTTCAATTTGCAGCTCTCCATCAAGTCGATCAGTAAGAATATCAACTATTCCATCATCTAGATCTTATGCTGATAAGGGATGTCCAGTTGCATTTCGAAAAATACCCACCTGCTGTCCCCAGTGCGCATCTCTGTTCCTGGCACACAATTCTGGCATAACCAATGGTTTCTATCTTTACATGCACACCGGAAAAGAGCCGTTAGATTCATTCCTTTTTTTTCAAAGTGAAAAAATGAAAAGCAGGTGAAATTCTATGATATATTTCACTTTTAAACGGAAACCGTATATGAACTTTCATTTGGCGCTGTTTTTAAACAAATTTCCCGGGTTGGAGTCTTCGTCGCACTGGTCCTTTAATATCAAAATTTACAAAAATAAAAGATATATTGTAGTTATTGTCAGATTCTTTTTAATAAAAAATAAAGATTTCGATTAGTTTCATGATTTTTTGAAAGCTTCTTTTATCATTATTGATAACAAGTATTGATCGTTGACCTTTCTTTGTATTTCAGTTTTTTTACTAGCTTCGCTGTAAATTTACATACACCTTGCTATTTTGATTAATTTAAATTTTAGTCTGATTCAATACCTTCTTAAAAAAACAAAATGGTGAACTATAAACTCCATTATTTTAATATTCGTGGCTTGGCTGAAATGATCCGGATGATTTTTATTTATAAAAATGAGCCTTTTGAAGAGCATAATTTTCCTGTTGGCGGTGGTGAAGAATGGAAGGCTTTTCAGCCTTGTAATTTTTTTAACGCAAGGATAATTATAAGGACTCTAGAAACTTCCACAACGAAAAAAGTGGAACTTCCACAGCGGTCGATTTTTTCCACTTTCCCGTGAAAATCATTGCGTTTTTTTTCGTTATGGAAGTTCCGCTTTTTTCGTTGTGAAAGTTTCTAGAGCCATTATAAGGAAATGTTTTTTGGACCAGAATTATGCTTAACACGATGGTGCAATTTTTTATGAAAAAAATCGAAAAACCGGTAAAAATTTATCGAATGCAGGCGTATTGAACCTGCGCCTTATGGAGTATTTTTTTTATTGTGCAAATAGGCACAGGTTCGAATCCGCCTGTCGTCGATAACTTTTGCCGGTTTTTTTAGAACACTTTTTTTCAAAAAAAATTGCGCCATGGTGCTCGGCATAAAAAAGCTGCCCCAAAAATCATTCCACTTATAATTATCCTAGTAAGTGTTACAAAAATATTATGTTGTCAAATAAAAAAGGTCGTTTTTTTATGAAAACATATTTCCACCTGGGGTCGATTGTTATACTTGATTAGTGACAAGTGGCAAATAAGCAAAAACGAATGAAAAAGTTGACAAGTGGGGACTTGATAAGTGATTAGTGACAAGTTCACTAAAAAACTGACAAGTTTGTCACTTATCACTTGTCAGTGATTTTTTAAGACTTTTTTCAAAAATCACCTTGGTCCCCTCTTATGTTCGAAAATTTAATTTTTTAAAGTTTTGCGTCCGCCTGGAACCCGCGAGCCTTCGCCCTCAGCTCGCCGACAAAAAATTTACGGATCGCCCTTAATCCGCGGGCGAAATGAGTCTCGACCGCAATTTTTTTGGCCTGTGGGCGACCCCCCCCCCCGAAATTCGGGGGAGGGGGATTTGTACACGTGTGGTCTCCACCCCTCTCTTATGTTTATTCGCGCCGATAGATGCGAAAATTTTTTTTGAAAAACACTTTTTTAAGCTAAGAATGCTTTAAAAAATTACGATTTTTGTTGGAAAAATAGGAAATTTTTGCGACTCGTCCGCAGCCCGCGGGCTAAAGGCGAAATGAGTCTCGCCCGCAAAATTTGCGGGCGAAACTCATTTTGGCCTGCGGGTTGCGGGCGAGCCCCCCCCCCGAAATTCGGGGGGAGGGTTGTATACGTATGCTCCCCCCATTCACCAACATCAACCAATAAAAAATCAATATATTTTCACTAAAAATTCAAAAATTTTCAAAAAAATCCAAAAAAACGCTATTCGCTCAAGTTTTAGATTTGTTGTATATTTTTAACGGTTTCGGGCATATCTGGGAATGGTTGATTTTTCAACTCCTGGAAAGGGAAGTTTATTTTTCAACCCCCCCCCCCTAGAAGGGGGGCGTCCTTTATAGGGGGCTTACTTTACAGTATTTACGGTATGTAGTTTTACGTCGATTTAGAACAATTTTCGGTGTCAAAATCTGATTTTGGGTGATATAGTGGCGGTTTTATGTTGATATACTCAAAATTGAATATACGCATTTACGATGCTTTTTGGACAATGTTTCCGGGATTACCGCAAAAAAACGACGGCGGATTCGGATTCCCCGTCCAAAATTACCCTATAATAGAAAAAATCGCATCAAACGAATTATCTCATCGAGAAATAGAATTTTTAATATTTGGTGGTGCAAATAGCTATAAATTTTTTCCATAGTATACAATATTCCGTCGATATAAATATGCAAATTTTGTTATCAGCATACAGTCAACTCTCGATATAACAACCCCCTGACTAGAGAAATTTCAATGACTGACTAGTGTAACTTTTTCAAGATAACCTACTGACTAGTTTGGTTTTTTATGAAGCTAAAATATAGATCTTTCAAAAAAATCAAACCAGTCAGCAGGTTATCTTGAAAAAAGTTACACTCGTCAGCTGTTGAAATTTCTCTAGTCAACAATTCCATCTGGAAGTTGTCTAGAGAAATTTCAACGACTGGTTAGTGTAACTTTTTTCAAGATAACCTGCTGACTAGTTTGATTTTTTTAAAGATCTATAATTTAGCTTCATAAAAAAACCAAACTAATCAGTAGGTTATCTTGAAAAAGAGTTACACTAGTCAGTCATTGAAATTTCTCTAGTCAGGGGGTTGTTATATCGAGAGTTGACTGTATCATGAAAACATCACCAAAAACTTCTCCGTTATCGATTATATTTTCTTACAAAAAATCAGCTTTTGAAACCTCTTCCTTGAAGAGATATGCCACTTTAAAAAAAACGACCTTTTTTTATCTGATAAACCTAATAGCTCATTAGAGCTCTTATGCTCAAAAGTTTTAGCAACGCCATTTGGAAAAGTACCAATATTGGAAGTAGATGATAAAGTATTGCCTGAAAGTTTTGCAATCGCTCGATATTTAGCTAGAAAATATGGTACATTTTTCAAAAATTTAGCACAGAAGAATGATTTTAGGTCTCGCAGGACAAGATGACTTTGAATCCGCATATTTGGACTCCATAGCCGATGCTCAAAAAGATTTCTATTTAGAAGTGGAACCATATTATTGTGCATGTGGATATGGTGAAGGGGACAAGGTATTATAAGTTTTTTTTAACAATACTGAAAATATTTTTAGGAAAAATTCCATAAAGATTTATTCACTCCAGCTGCTAAACGACACTTGCCCATTATTGAGAAAATGCTGAAGCAATCCGGATATGGGTTTTATGCTCCAGGTGGACTTAGCTGGGTTGATTTCTTCATGGCCGAGCAAACTCATACTTTTAGCGGATTTGATCCAGAAACTTATAAACAGTATCCGGAAATATTGAAACACAAAGAGCGGGTTTATAATCTTCCTCAGCTTAAAGACTATATTAAATCAAGAAAACAGACTCCGACATAAATTTATGTTAATTTCATACTAATAAAATAATTCAAAATAAACGTTTCCCTTTATTTGGACCTCCGGGTAATTTTCCCACATTCTGGGCAACGTTGAAGAAGCTTTTCCAATTGGCTCAATTCCACAATGACGAATCTTGGCTTATTCTCTTCAATTTTATCCTCATCTTGAATGTACTTCTATTTCTGGTTCTGACATGATAAAAAGCTAAAAAACAACAAAACGTAAATCTACAAAATGAACGTTGATATTCAAATCACATAATTGCGCAGGAAAAAATCATTTTCTTTACATTTTAGGGGTCAGGCATAGGTTTTCATTCTTCAGGAATGCGCGGAATCGATTTTTCGCATAAAATTACCCCTAGAAACGTCAATTTTGAAACAAATTTGCAAAAAATTTTTCGTCGGGGATGCAGTCGCGATTGTTTTGTCCTCCTTTAACATCATGGCTTTCTCGAAAATTATAAAAGACGGATCGGGTGTAAAAAGTTCGGGACAAAATACATCGAATATAAGAGGCTTGTAAAAAATCAATACCTGGAGCCTAGCGCCTTCGGCACTAAATCTTTAGTTTTTTATTTGCTAAAATTTCTCAAAATTTACTGAGTTTTGGAAGCATTCGCTACGATCTGGTACATAGCGAGGGGGGGGGGACAATCCGGACAATTGCCCCCCCCCCTGTCAGGAAAAATTTTGAAAAAAAATCATAAGGGTACCTTTTGGGCTTTTATGCGAGAAATCGATACTCCCTTATGTTTTTGTCCAAAACCACAGCTACCTGTGGATTTTGGTCAAAAATTTGAAAAAAAACCACAGGTAGCTTGTGGATTTTGGACTTTTATGCGAGAAATCGATTGCGCGCACTTCTAAAGCGTAAAAACGCCATCTTGACCAAGTTTTCGTGAAAAATTGCCTATTTTTTCGCTTTTTTTCATTTTTTTTCGTCGCTCTTTTCGCCCTTTCCTTTTTGCAACCCGGAATTTTTAGCAAGCAATTTTAAAAATCAGTGCGATAATAATGCGATAAATGCTCGTTGTGAATCCGTGGTGCGGCGTAGGGATTATAGTCGAAATTTTTTTGGCTACTGCAGAACTTTTTATTGAATCAGGCAACGTGTAGATTGAAACGAAAAGAAACGTGGATCCTTCCTTATATAGCTTTTTTGATGCATCCCTGCGTGGTCGTATTGGCGGGAAATTTTCATCACCGATTTTCCCACCAATATGACCACGCAGGGATGCATCAAAAAAGTTATATAAGGATCCACGTTTCTTTTCGCTTCAATCTACACGTTGCCTGATTCAATAAAAAGTTCTGTGGTAGCCGAAAAAAATTTCGACTATATACGTAATAAAAGACTAGCCTAGAAGGGGGAGGGGGTAAACTTTGCAGCAGCAATTCCGAAAAAATTTTTTAAGAGGAATTTCGTCGTACTTTTATCGAACGATGGGTCTAAGAAAATTTTTTCGTAAAAATTCTTTTACCATTCGATAGTACTCATGAGTACTACCAAATAACACCAAAAGTACGATAAATGAAAATTTTTAAGGTCATCGTACCGAAAAAGTACGACAAACGTACGACGAAAAAGTACGATAGCTTGTGCCGACCCTTAGCTTTTTCATGTTCTACCAACCATTGGACGACATCCAATTTATTCTCTTGAGCTGCATAGTTCAGCACCGTCCGGCCATAATTGTTTGTAGCCTCAACATTAGCTTTTCCATGTTCCATCAGCCATTGGACGACATCCAATTTATTCTCTAGAGCTGCCCAGTGCAGCACCGTCATGCCATCATTGTCTGTAGCCTCAACATTAGCTTTTCCATGTTCCATCAGCCATTGGACGATATCCCTTTTATTCCATTGAGCTGCCGAGTGCAGCACCGTCTGGACATTATTGCTTTTAAGACACAGTTTCTGTAAGGGTCACCGGAGGGCCGGAAACACGATATCTGGGAATTGGATGAAATAAAGTTGGAAAGTTGCGTTTATACCCATATAGTAAAATGGCATTCAACTTTTGCGATGAGACTTTCTAACTTGGGAGAAATCGGGGTCGGACTATGGGTGACTCACGAAAAATGCCAATTTTAGTTTTTCCGCAATATCTTTTTTTCCTGGAGGATTTACTTTAAACTAACTTTATGCTTGTGATATAAAGTGGGGTCAAGGAATCTCCCTGTATAAAAATTTTGGCCTAAAGTCAACTCCTTCGAGGAGATCTGCCACTCTTGGGTACCCCCAAAAACCCGATTTTTTGCGTTCGTGCTGGTCTATCTTCGCGAAGGAATGGTTGCTGACCCTGAAGTTTGGATATGTTCTAGGCCCAATCGTATACTATCTTTTAAGCCAGGTTTGGTTTCAATCCAAGGGTTCCATTATTTTTCTATAGCGGCATAGGTGATACCCCAAAATGACCTATAGTTGAGTGGTCCAGCTTGTCGAGGTTATAACTTTTTATAGGTAAGTCCTTTTGACACAGGGTCTTTTATGACAGCTAGCGTAGATCAAGATCTAACTTTTATACAAGAACCGTGACCCTCCATGACTTTATTTTGGTGGTCAAAAATCGATTTTTTCTTTAAAAAGTCAGTTTTTCATAGAAATTCGCATAAAATCGACTCTAACTTTTTTCCACACAGTCAAATTTTTTCAACAAGGTGTCATTTCTCCGCCAAATTTTATGGGAAACAACTTTGTAGAACATCACCTTCCCGGGAAAATCCATCTAAGCAGTCAAAAATGGATTTTTTCTTTAAAAGTCCGTTTTTCATAGAAATTCGCATAAAATCGACTCTAACTTTTTTCTACACATCAAAAATCGACCGTTTTTTGTTTGTGTTGTAAATTCTGAATCGTTACTGTTGTCGAGATAATCGCGTTTGAAGTTGGAGATTTTTGGGATTTGGTATTGAATTTGAATTTCAGCTTGATTTGACTTATAAAATGTTTCGAAGTCTGTTTCAAAAGCTTCGGCCAACATTCTAGTTTGTAATGGAATTCCGGTAAATTCTTTATCATGATCGTTAATTGATCTCGCTAGTAATCTCTTAACCCTCCGATGGCCGAGCATATTTTTTAATGCTTAAAAAATTCATAACTTTTTTATTTCGTTGTCTTTTTTGATGCGGTTTTTTTTATTAGTGGACACACCCAATAAGGTTTATTTTCCACTAGTTTTTATAAAAATTCCTCCTCAGGAAAAAGAAATTTTTTTCAGCGATTTTACTAAAATATTCATAACTTTTTTATTTTGACGAATTTCTATATGGAACCCAATATGAAACGAAAGAAAAGACTATAATCTACAACTTACAAAAAACCGCATGTCAAAAAAATTCAATCCTGATTNACTTTTTAATTTTTTCAACAAAATCATGCAAAAACAGTTTGCCGTCGACAGGATCTGAACCTGGCAGCTTCAAAATCAAAAACCAACGCGCACCCAATTGCGCCACTTAGTCATAATTAGAATTGACTTATAATTTTAATGTGTTTTGCCTGATTTTGTTGAAAAAATTAAAAAGTTTATAAAAAATCAGGATTGAATTTTTTTGACATGCGGTTTTTTGTAAGTTGTAGATTATAGTCTTTTCTTTCGTTTCATATTGGGTTCCATATAGAAATTCGTCAAAATAAAAAAGTTATGAATATTTTAGTAAAATCGCTGAAAAAAATTTCTTTTTCCTGAGGAGAAATTTTTATAAAAACTAGTGGAAAATAAACCTTATTGGGTGTGTCCACTAATAAAAAAAACCGCATCAAAAAAGACAACGAAATAAAAAAGTTATGAATTTTTTAAGCATTAAAAAATATGCTCGGCCATCGGAGGGTTAAAGGGGGGGGTCCACTTTGCGGCCACCTCTCGAAAAAAAATTTTTTTACTAAAAAGATCATTTTTAGGGGTAAAATCATGTGAGAATTCGATTGCGCGCACCCCCAAAATGTGAAAATGCTTCCTTGACCCTGATTCAGGGAAGGGGTCGGTGTTTTGAAGCGAAAATCAGACATTTTCAGATTTTTATGAGAAAACCGTCGATTCTTAGGTTTTTCTAGACGGGGAATCGATTGCGCACATTCCCGAACCTTGAAAACGCTTCCTCGACCCTGATTCAGGGAAGGAATCGGTGTATTGAAGCAAAATCAAACATTTTCGGATTCTTATGAGAATACTGTCGATTCTTAGGTTTTTCTAGGCGGAGAATCAATTGCGCGCACTCCCGAACCGTGAAAACGCTTCTTTGATCCTGATTCAGGGAAGGGATCGGTGTATTGAAGCGAATATCAAACATTTTCGGATTTTTATGAGAAAATCGTCGATTATTATCGACGATTAGGTTTTTCTAGGCGAGGAATTGCGCGCTTCCCTTCCCTGAATCAGGGTCGAGGAAGCGTTTTCAAGGTTCGGGAATGTGCGCAATCGATTCCCCGCCTAGAAAAACCTAAGAATCGACAGTTTTCTCATAAAAATCTGAAAATGTCTGATTTTCGCTTCAAAACACCGACCCCTTCCCTGAATCAGGGTCAAGGAAGCATTTTCACATTTTGGGGGTGCGCGCAATCGATTTCTCACATGATTTTACCCCTAAAAATGATCTTTTTAGAAAAAAAATTTTTTTTCGAGAGGTGGCCGCAAAGTGGACCCCCCCCCCTTTAAGGCTTAGGCTGAAGGCTTAGTGAAACTTTTAAAGAGGTCATTTTGAATGATTATTGCTTTAAAAATGACCGAGATATGCTCAAAAAACCGATAGTATATGGCTTGTATATAAGTGGTATGTTGGAAGGCCTGTAGCTCAAAATTATTCTTTCCAGGGGATCCGGGTGTTGTGGCATTTTATACCCATTTCCTAAACTAAAAAACCCCGCGGAGCTTTTGGTCATAGGGGTGTTGTACCAGGTGAGCATTCCTTGTGAGTTAAAATCTAGCGCTCGATCAAAATCAAAACATCTTGTAAATGTAAGAATTTCGTTTCTTTTTTTACAACAAATCTCTAAAAAACTTTTTACTCTATTTAAAATATGACGAGTGCGCCGTGAAGCTTAATTGCAGCACAAGGGGTTTTGTAATTCTTGTGTTTAATTTTTTTTAAAATAAATTTATCAGTTGATTACCCCACACCTTTGTTCTATAATCTCTTTCAAGTATTTTGTGCACAGCCTTACCCGATCAATAAAGACTTGGTTGTTGTTTTACAATCGATAAAATTTTACTATTTGTTCAGTACAAACTATTTTTATTAAATTCATGGAAGACATTGACAGGCCTCGTTTAAACCTTGCTGACTTTATTATACCCGAAACCTCTCTAATATCTACTTATGAAACCCTATTAAAAGATGAATCTGTCAACAAACTTCGGTTTACTCCCAATCATCAAATCTACCCTTTCAATATTTCCGATTTTGACTTACAGCATGATGGGATTATTTCTTCTGAAAAGTGCATAGTCAAAAAGTATCTCCATAAACCTTCAAAACAAATCATAGCCGTGAAATATGTTCACGTCCCTCATTGCATTTATAAAGACGAGAAGAGAGAAAAAGAAATGCAAAAACTTATCCAAGAAATCAAGATCCATCAGCAACTCAGCTTTTCTAAGCATATAGTCAAGCTATATGGGTTTTGTATTTATGAAGGAGACGCGCTAATCTGTATGGAACTCATGGATATGTCGCTAAAAGAATTTTATATGAACGTGCATGAGAAGTACAACCATTTTCCCGAAGATCTTCTTGGAGTGATCTGTGTTTCTATTGTGAGCGCATTCCAAGATTTGCACAGATTTGAGATTATTCATAGAGATATCAAGCCGAATAATATTTTGATCAATTTTAATGGGCAGATCAAGCTATGTGATTTTGGAGAAGCGAGATTATTAGAGAATAATTTGGCTACATCTATAGTTGGGACCGTGGCTTATTGGCCTCCGGAAAGAATGAAGGGGAAACGGGCTTATGATAGCAGGTCGGATATTTGGAGCTTGGGTAAGTGTCGTAAGGCTAACTTTTTTGAGCGTATTTAGGCGTGTTTTAATCCATTTTTGTCACAAGTTCTTCTTTTAGGAATAACTCTCGCCGAGCTCGTTTATGGAAGATTGCCGTTTGAAGATGAGGGTGGAAACGAATTAGACAATTGTGTCATGGTCATGTGCTATATTATGAGTTTGAATACAGCAGAATTAGTACACAAATGTTTCAGTAGAGCAAATTGCTCATATGAATACGCTTGTGATTTCGTAGCTTCTTGCCTCGGAAAATGTGAAGACCGACCCAACTATGAAGATCTTTTGAAGACCGCTTTCTATCGACAATATTGTGATTTGTCAAGAGATAAAATAGTCAAAAAATACTATATGGATTCTAGCTCACTAGGAAACGCAAATAAAAGGCGGCAATCAAGTTCAATTTCGAAATTTGAAACTTATACACACTGGGAGAGAAATCTTAATGGAAAAGTGCTGTCAAAAGAAAATCAGATGCAACTAAATGATCATGAACATGGGCTCAAAATTCCAAAACGTTACATTTTTAATAAAAAACTTAGTGTAGGAGAGCGTGGTGTTATCATGTAAGTTTTACAGGGGGACCGAAAAGTTCTATCACAAAACCAAAAATGTGCTTCTAGTATTTTAAGCATAACTTTTTATTCCGACATTCATCAAAGCTGATTTTGGTGTCATTTTAAAGCTGATAATTAGCCCTTTAAAATGACACCAAAATCAGCTTTGATGGATGTCAGAATAAAAAGTTATGCTTAAAACACTAGAAGCATATTTTTTGGTTTTGTTCCAGAACTTTTTGGTCACCCTGTATATCTACTGAAAAATTCCATTTTATAGGAAAGCATTTGATAACAAACTAAACAAATTCGTTGCGATCAAAGGGCTTAGCTATTTTTATATGAAAAGTGGAGAAGCCTACAGAGAGTTTATGTTGTTGCAAAAACTTGATCACAAAAATGTACGTCATTGACCTTTATTTATTTATGAACAAATCAATTGGACGACCAAGTGCCATGGGATCAGGGCTCTCATTTTGTGCTTATTTTAAGCATTTTTGCTTACTTTTGAAGCTCTATTTTACGAAGCTCTATCTCTATTTTTTTTACTTTTTGATCAGAAAATAAGCAGGCCCTTATGTTATGCTTATTTTAACCATTTTTTGCTTAAGTTTTAAGTTCCGTAATTACATTTTGATCTGATTATAATCAGATTATTTTTGCTCTAAGTGTAAAAAAATAACGAAAAACAGAGTTGCACAGCGAAACAGTTCAATTTTCAGGAAGTCATGGGTACAAAATCGGGAAGGTACCCTCAAATTCAAGTTTTAAATTCTGTAATTACACCAAAATCTAATCGACGAGCGTGCGCTTCCTAGTGCAGGCTTAGTTTTCAAACGCAATTATCTCGAAAACTACAACGATTCAGAACATGCCATAAAAACAAAAAATGCTCCATTTTTCATGATCTTTCCGAATATATCATTTTTTCATACTGGCCTGGTCCTTTAAAAACAGTTTTAATTTAAAATTTTGTTATAGGAGCGTACAATTTGGTAAGAAATGCCTTTAGAGGGTGGGGAACAATTGATTACAAATTCAGTCAATTCCAAGGATGCCATAAAAGTTTTGCAAAAATACACAAACAACACAGACTTAGCGCTTTATATTAAAAGAAGATTGTTTAGATTGCCAAGCTATATGATGCATACACCCCAGCTACTTCTGCGAATAATTTTTTTCAACTTTACTTTGTTATAAATTTTGTTGAATTTCCTTTAAGATTGGTTATATATAATCGACAAACGATTTTCGGTCAAGATGGCGGGCATTTAAATATAGCCTTTTTAATGTTCCAACTACTTTCAGGAATTAATTATTTGCATAGTATCGGAATTGTTCATAGGGTATGTAGGCCCATTTTCTTGTTATTTGCTTTTAGGAACTTTCTCCGGATAGTATTGTAGTTTCAAAAGATTTTCATTTGACAATAGCACATTTGGGTCTGGTACAAGTGTTAGACGAAAATAGGAAAAGACTATCTTACAGCAATGCTTCTGTTTATTTAACTACATCTGCTTATTATAGAGCTCCAGAAATTTTACTAGACCATGAGTATAACCATAAAGGTAATTTTATGCATGATCCTAATCAATTCGGAGGATTTGTAGTGGATCTTTGGTCTATCGGGTGCATTCTGGCTGAGTTGTTAACCGGAAATCATTTATTTAGAGGGCATTCCATGTTTTTTTTATATAAAGAATCTAATTATTACTTTCAACTAGTCAAGATTATCGAAGTTCTTCAGTTAACTACGGAAAACTTATCATTCAAGCCGGATGATTTTTCCCATGAATACATCTTTACAATCAAAGAAGAAATTAATAAAATCTTCATGAGATTTCAGTCTGACAAGCCGATTCCATGGGAAACCCTATTTCCCGATTCAGTGTTTCCTCGTGCTAATCAAAATGTATCCAAAATAACTTTTCTAAAAGAATGGAACCACAAAAAACTAGGTAGATCTATTTGACTCAAACGTTTTACAAGTTAATTCAATTTTTAGCCAAAAAGGGTCGAGATTTCATATCAAGATTAATCGAGATCGATCCGGAAAAACGGATTTCTTCCGAAGAAGCTTTAAGGCATCCTTTTTTGAAGCCCTATGATTCACAAAAAGTGGAACAGCCGAAAGAAAAGATCAACTTAGAAGAGATTTTTGAAGCAAAAAAGATCACCTATGAAGAGTGGAATGGTAGGATTAGGTCTCTGTATAGAAAAGGTTGACAGTTTTTTAGAGTTTCTATTCGAAGTGATCAAAAACTATGAAAAGAAGCAAAATTCCGGCAAAGAGCACGAATATTTAGAAAAAATTAAAGGTGTTTATCAAGTTGCAGAGTGATGAATGGGATTCAACTTGTCGGTAACAACTTTTGAATTTTGAAAGTGATTGAAGCGAGTTTTCTCAATAGTGTTTATGAAATTGCTCTTAAGTTAATTAAAATAAACAATTTAATTCAAATACACGCCAAGTATTTACCAGGAATTAAGTTTGACCCTGAAAATTAGGGTTGAACTGCGTATCAACGCGAAATCATAAAATCGGCTCTGTTCGAATGAAGAAATAAAATGTTGGAACAATGGTCGATTGCGCACAAAAATGTTTCAAATTTTGTTACATTTCGAAAATTCCTAGAGCCTACATTATTTTCTAAATCAATGGCATCAGAATAGACAAAAAAATTTTTCAACAAAACTAATGATGAACGGATTAAAATAGCCCAAAAAAAATTAAAAGGGATGAATAATAAAATAGTTGTTAATTGGTCTATCCTCATAAATATAAATAATAAAAATAAAACTGGAGATTCACTTAATAAATGTTTGGCTCATATCTTTCGAAAGAGTGTGATTCGTGAGAGAATTTTGCTTTTATCATTTTTATACGAGCCTAAAAAGCGGTAAAGTTCCTCAAAAATGGTGTAAAAACATAAAGCCTCGATTACAAGCAATCGGCTAGTTCGTGAAAAGACGTTGTGTTTATATTTTGTTTTGAACTATGCTGCTCAAAAAATTTTAGAGCACAGTATTTCTTACTTTTTTCTACTTTTTTGTTTGATCTCTAGTATTTACTAATTTACCGCGGATTTTCTAAAAAATTCCCAAAATCTAGCTTTTTTCCACGAGTTATTTCAAACATGACGACTCATCGAAGAAAATCTCTATTGAAAGTGATTCTTTTGGGTGATATGGGTGTCGGCAAAACGTCCTTAATGAATCAATATGTTAACAAACTGTTCAGCAATCAATATAAACCAACTCTCGGTGCTGATTTGTTGACCAAAGACATTAAGATTGACGATCGGTTGGTTACTATGCAGGTATGGAAATTTATGGTTGAGTTCAAAAAATTTTCGTGAGACTAAGCCTGCTTAATAGCAATTTATGATAGCTCTTATGTCTAATATGCTGAAAGATTAATGTCCTATTTAAGGTTTGGGACACCGCCGGCCAAGAGCGCTTCCAAGCGTTGGGCTCTGCCTTTTATCGTGGTGCAGATTGCTGTGTTCTTGTGTACGATGTCACAGACGCGAGATCTTTCCAGTGTTTAGATATGTGGAGAGGTGAATTCTTGATCCAGGCTAAGTGAGCACCTTTTATCGAAAACTCATAGAAAAATTGAATTTTTAGCCCTCGTGATCCCGAGAGCTTCCCATTTGTTTTATTGGGAAACAAAATCGATGTCGAAACAATTCGTGCGGTGAGCTCGAGGCGGGCTCAGAATTGGTGTGAATCCAAGAATATGCAGTATTATGAGGTAGGCTATGTGGATTCTAAGTCTAAGCGCTAGTAGTCAGTTTCATAGGTCAGCAAGGTGGGGGGGGGGGCACGGGACCCCTGATGAGGTAGCCCACCACCTCATTAAATTTGGCTAAAATTTTAATAAAAAAAGAACTTTTTTTAGCTTGAGGTAGTCTTGCCCAAAACGCTAGAATCTCGAATCCCAAGCCTAAAAGTGCTCAATTTTTAGGTCTCCGCCAAAAAAGCTATTAATGTGGAAGAAGGCTTCCAAGCAATTGCTAGAACTGCACTTCAACGCGACTCCCAGGATGTGCACAACTTTCCGGAGTTTCCCTCTCAGATCTACCTCAAAAATCCAAACCATCGCGAAGGTAACCGTTGCTACTGCTAAAAAAAACAAAGAAAATTTGTCATAAAATTTAAAGAAGAAACTTATCAACATCTTTTTATAAAAATGTGATACATAATAATTTTATATCTCACGCTATTCGTAAGGCCAGACTCCACCTTT
Source organism: Acrobeloides nanus (assembly GCA_900406225.1). Taxonomy (NCBI): domain Eukaryota; kingdom Metazoa; phylum Nematoda; class Chromadorea; order Rhabditida; family Cephalobidae; genus Acrobeloides; species Acrobeloides nanus. Next base: position 20,034 of record OZJO01007099.1, read on the forward strand.
TATCAATTTTCCTGCGGATATCTCTTTCTTTATGCCAAGACTATGCTGTAAATATGGTCTTATTTTATAGTTATTTAATCGACTCTGGGAACTCAGGATCGGTTGCAATATATACTACTTTTTTGAGTCACTTGTTAGACATCAATGTGGGTGAAAAGAAAATTTTTTTACAAAAACAATGTCCATTTAATAACTTTTTTGTTTATGTGAGCAAAAAAGCGTTTGCTGACTGGCAAATCCGTTGTTTGATAGCACAATAAAAGGTATTTTTAAGACAACGTTTTCGCAACCTTATGAATCACTTGGCATAATTTGGGTTTTTTGAAAATTTTTTGATAAGACAAAAAAATCTTATGGCTTAGATATTGTATGACCTTAAGTATCACCCTTTGTTTTAATGCTAAAACAAACCGATAATAAGTGAGGGGCAAAATTTCAGGATGTTCTGAACAACTCATTCAGTAAAAAGTGTTCAGTAAGCCTTCTAGTTTTCAAATATACACCTGTTACAAACGTCCGTTTACGGCATGGCTGAAGGAAAAGAAAAATATGACCTGGAACGTGCTTTTATGGCAATAAAGCACAATCATTTTTGGTCACATTTTGTCACGCCGTGGTGTGCCTGTTTGTTCGCGATAGTAATTAAGTTTAGGGCGCATAATATCGGACTTGGATTCGGCCTAAGCCAAAAACTAGCTAATTCGATCTAATCGTGCGATATTCTGATTATTCCGTTTGGAAGTGATTGAAACGAGAATCCGGAAGGCAAAAGGACTCATCTCCCTCAGAAGTGAAAAGATCCACCGCAAGTGTTTCAACGTATTCCAACTCTTTTCGACACTAGAAGAAATCGCGAGGAGCAATTTAAAAAATTGAAAAAAAAGTTTGAAAAAAATGACGAGATATGCTCAAAAAACCGATATGGCTTGTATATGATGGTATGTTGAAAGGCCTGTAACTCAAAATTTTTCTTCCCAGGGGGATCCAGGTGTTATGGCATTTTTAACCATTGCCTAAACTAAAAAAGAAGCTTTTGGTCATAGGAGTGTTGCACTAGGTGAGCATTTCTTGTGAATCAAAATCCAGCGTTCAACCAAAACATCTTGTAAATATAAGAATTTCGTTTTTTTCGAAAAATCTCTAAAAAACTTTTTACTCTATTTATGACGAGTACGCTGTGAAGATAATTGCAGCACAAGGGATTTGTAATTCTTATGTTTAATTTTTTTTAAATAAATTTATCAGTAGATTACCCCACACCTTTGTTCTATAATCTCTTTCAAGTATTTTGTGCATAGCCTTCCCCGATCAATAAAAACTCAGTTTTTGTTTTACTTTCGATAAAATTTTACTATTTGCTCAGTACAAATTCTTTTTATTAACATCATGGAAGATACCGACAGGCCTCGTTTAAACCTTGCTGACTTTATTAAACCTGAAAACTCTTTAAAAATTACTTATGAAACCCTATTAAAAGAAGATTCTGTCAACAAACTTCGGTTTACTCCCGATCATCAAATCTATCCTTTCAATATTTCTGATCTTGACTTACGTAGGATTATTTCCTCCTCTGAAAAGTCCACAGTCAAAAAGTATCTCCATAAACCCTCAAAACAAATCATAGCCGTGAAATGTGTTCACATCCCCTATAGCATTTACAAAGACGAGAAGAAAGAAAAAGAAATGCAAAAAGTTATCCAAGAAATCAAGATCCATCAGCAACTCAGCTTTTCTAAGCATATAGTCAAGCTATATGGGTTTTGTATTTATGAAGGAGACGCGCTAATCTGTATGGAACTCATGGATATGTCGCTAAAAGAATTTTATATGTACGTGCATGAGAAGTACAATTATTTTCCAGAAGATCTTCTTGGAGTGATCTGTGCTTCTATTGTGAGCGCATTCCAAGATTTGCACAGATTCGAGATTATTCATAGAGATATCAAGCCGAATAATATTTTGATCAATTTTAATGGGCAGGTAAAGCTATGTGATTTTGGAGAAGCGAGGTTATTGGAGAATAATTTGGCTACGTCTATAGTTGGGACCGTGGCTTATTGGCCTCCAGAAAGAATGAAAGGGGAAAGGGCTTATGATAGTAGATCGGATATTTGGAGCTTGGGTAAGTGCTGTAAGGCTAACCTTTTTTGATCATGTTTAAACATGTTTTAAAGGATAAGTCCAGTAATTTTCTTTTAGGAATAACTCTCGCCGAGCTCATTTATGGAAAGTTGCCGTTTGAAGATGAGGGCGGAAACGAATTAGATAATTGTCCCATGGTCATGTTCTATATTATGAATTTGAATACAGCAGAGTTAGTACACAAATGTTTCAGTAGAGCAAATTGCTCATATGAATATGCGCGTGACTTCGTAGCCTCTTGCCTCGGAAAATGTGAAGACCGACCCAACTATGAAGATCTTTTGAAGACCGCTTTCTATAGACGATATTGTGATTTGGCAAGAGACAAAATAGTAAAAAAATACATGGATTCTAGCTTACTAGTAAACACAAATAAAAGGCGGCAATCTAGTTCAAATTCAAAATTTGAATCTTATACGCACTGGGAGCGAAATCTTAATGGAAAAATGCTGTCAACAGAAAATAAGATGCACCTAAATGTTCAGAAACATTTCAAAATTCCATTCAAAATTCCAAGACGTTATATTCCTAATGAAAAAGTTGGTGTAGGAGTGCGTGGTGTTACCATGTAAGTTTTAGAGGATGACCGAAAAGTTCTGGCACAAAATATGCTTCATAACTTTTTATTCCGACATCCTTCAAAGCTCATTTTGGTGTCATTTTAAAGCTGATAATTGGCTCTTTAAAATAACATCAAAATCAGCTTTTATCGATGTCGGAATAAAAAGTTATGCTTAAGACAGATTTTCTGAGACTTTAAAAGTAGTGAAGCCAGGTATTAAATTTTTTTCCTAGTTTATTAGCCAAATGAAAGTAGGTGATAAGTACATAAAAATAGGGTGAAAATAAAAGTACAACATTTTTTTTATGTCGATATACAGCGCTTGAAAGTTGGTTTTGTGCTCATTTTGGCCCATTATGAAAATCGCTAAAAATCGTTAAAATCGATCTATCTCTATGGATGTAGTTTGGAGAAAAATATGATGCTTACAAAATTTTATTACAATATCATACCTATAAAATAAAAAAGACCGTATTTGAAAAGCTTTTAAATTGGCTGAGATATTGGACTTTTCTACAGGAGTCTAAAATGAGCACAAAACCTGGGGTATACAACTTTCGAGCGCCGTATATTGACATAGGAAAAGTTTTGTACTTTTATTTTCACTCTATCTTTATGTGCTTATCATCTACTTTCATTTGGCTAATAAACTAGAAAAAAATTTGATACCTGGCTCCACCTCCTTTACAAGTATTCAAAAACTCTCAGAAAATCTGTCTTAAAACACTAGAAGCATATTTTTTGGTTTTGTACCAGAACTTTTGGTAAACGGTCATATGGTTCAAATTTCGTTCGGCTCTAATTTGAGCCGGACGAAATTTGAGCCATATGAAATTTGAGCTACAGTCAAACCTCGTTAAACGGATCCCCCCCCCCTAAAGCCAGATTCTGAATTCGGATTATAAATTTTGAATCGGATTCTGGATTATGAATCCGGATTCTCATTCTGAATCCGAATTTGGATTCTGATTCTGAATTGGATTTTGAACCTGGATGATGAATCGGATTCTGAATCCGGATTCTGAATTCGGATTCTGGATTCTGATCTGGATTCTGAATCCGACTTCTGACTTCGGATTCTGAATTTGGGTTCAGAATCCGAATTCAGAATCCAGATTGAGAATCAACTTCCGGAATTCGGATTCGAATTCAGAATCGGAATCCGGATTCAGAATCCGAATCCAGGATATTGGTGCTAAAAATTATTGGTGCCGAAAAAAATATTTTTAGTGCGAAAAAAATATTTGCGTAGCTCAAAATTCACTTGGTTCAAATTTGAGCCGGACGAAATTTGGGCCGAACGAATTCTGAGCCATATGAATTTTGAGCCATATGACCCGTGTCCGAACTTTTAGGTCACACTGTATATCTCCTCAAAAATGCCATTTTATAGGAAAGCATTCGATAACAAACTACACAAATTCGTTGCGATCAAAGAGCTTAGCTATATTTATATGAAAAGTGGAGAAGCCTACAGAGAGTTTATGTTGTTGCAAAAACTTGATCACAAAAATGTGCGTCTTTGACCATATATCAATTAGACGATCAATCGCCATAGACGCTAGGCATCGAGCCTGATTCAAACCACAACTCGCTGCGCTCGCCACCGATTCGAAATTTTTAAAAATTTGTTATAGGAGCGTCCAACTTGGTCAGAAATGCCTTTAGATTGTGGGGAACAATTGATTATAAATTCAGCCAAATCCGAGGATGCCATAAAAGTTTTGCGAAAATGCACAAACAACACAGACTTAGCGCCTTTTATATTAGAAGAGATTGTTTAGATTGCCAAACTATATGATGCATACACCCCAGCTACTTCTGCGGATAATTTTTTTCAACTTTACTTTGTTATGGATTATATTGAATTTCCTTTAAGATTGGTTATATATAATCGACAAATGATTTTCGGTCAAGATGGCGGGCATTTAAATATAGCCTTTTTAATGTTCCAACTACTTTCAGGAATTAATTATTTGCATAGTATCGGAATTGTTCATAGGGTATGTAGGCCCATTTTCTTGTTATTTGCTTTTAGGAACTTTCTCCGGATAGTATTGTAGTTTCAAAAGATTTTCATTTGACAATAGCACATTTGGGTCTGGTACAAGTGTTAGACGAAAATAGGAAAAGACTATCTTACAGCAATGCTTCTGTTTATTTAACTACATCTGCTTATTATAGAGCTCCAGAAATTTTACTAGACCATGAGTATAACCATAAAGGTAATTTTA